>APFE031186800.1:0-27028 GCA_000404065.3 Pinus taeda
GAGAGGCAGCAGGGGGGAGAGACATACCCGATGAGAAGAACTCACCTTTCGTTGCCTTTGAGCGCGTCAGTGGAGGAGAAAGAGGCTTGATCAGGTTCTTGCTTTTCTTTTTCTGCAGAGGTGTGAGCGGCGCTTCCACAGTGTCTGAATTTTTGATTTGCTCCGCCTTTTGAGCTGCAGCGACCAGTGGCTCGGGGTTCCCGGCTTCCGGGGCTTGTTCCTACTCTCTAGTATCCTGAGGATTTTTCTTGAGGAGGGGGCTATCTTTGTACAGATGACCTACTTGATGGCATCTCCTACAGCGGTAGGGGATTCCTTCATAATCTAGCTTCTGCTTCCTCGAGAAGGATTTCCATTGTATAGTGATAAACTCCTGTAGGCCTCCTCTTGTGTCCATATTCACTAAGATCTTGGCATATGCGATCATGCTCGTTGTGATATATGTCTTTTCAGACTCCATATAAGAACCCAGTGAATTCCCAATTCTCCTAAAGATATCCTCAGACCAGTACTAGAGGGGCAAGCCCCAGACCGGCCCAGCTCCGATTTGTTCTGTTTCTGGGTCGAAAAGGGGTGACCATCTTTTGAGAAGTACCGGTTCTTTTTCGAAATGCCGGAAAGACGACAAAACCCAGCTCGTGTGGTTGACCCTGGTGAACCTCAACGCGGACCATCCCCGCACGAATGTCTGGACAAAGGGGATTTCCGCCAGATGTTGACCCTAGATCTCCGAGGGGATTTCCGCTTGATTCTGACCCCAGATCTTCATTTCCCATAACTTCAGCCTTTCCGCTGAGTAATTTCTACCTCTGATACGTCCCACTAGCACCCTATCTGCTAAATCCATTGCTTCCCCCCGCTGAATGTCTTCTTCGAGCCTTAGAATGATGTCCGCGGTACGGGATTTGAAGCAGCGCTATTTCTTTGAGGAGTGGGAGGACATACGCTTAGGGTTTGTAGGAGCCCTAGATCCTTCCGGAGAAACGAGCGAGGTGGGAGGGTTAGGGCTAGAGGGGGGTGGAATAGCCTCCGGGAGGGGGGGGGTTGAGTTAAAACTTCCAGAGGAAATAGGGGGAGCAGGGGGAGGGGCCGGAACTGCCTGAGGGAGAGCTTCGAGGGGGACTTCAGGTTGAAGCAGGGGAGGGTGAGAACCCAGCAGTTCCGAAGGGTCGACGCGGGTAGGAGAGGCTTGGAAGCAATTCGTGAGTAAACCAAGAAGGCCGGGGAAGGGACAGTGAAGGGTGTCCAGGAAGTGGGTTCATACGGCTAAAGAGAGGCTGAGAGAACAGGGTCTGTCATCTGTGTGAGGTCCTCGAAGCTGGCAGTCAAGCTTTCGCTGTACAGACCTCCCGAAGCCGCAAACGTGGAGCGCCAGATGGAGCCTTCCACCAGCGGAGAGTCCGAATAGTCCACCTCGTCTAGGTCCATTACACCAGGTGCTAAAACAATTTAAATACCTCGGAACCAGGTAACTATCGAAGACTGGCACTGACAGCGCTGATGGATTGGGACCGTCCTGGGGCGGGAAGTATGGAAACGGAGAAAACCAACCAGGACGAGCAGGTGAGTGGAAAACAATGGGAGGCGTCCGTGACCTGTCTGAGAACTGTGCTGCAGGACCCTAACAGCGATCGGCGGAGGTAAAATAAATAGGGTAAAAGGAAAAGGTAGGAAATGGCATTCTTCGCAGGTGAGGAAAAAATAAAAGGTCGCGAGCCCGAACACATTTGCCGAGGTGTATCAGGGGTGGCTGCAGGACCGATGTCAGCCTGCAACCCCGTTCCATTACCCCCGTTCTCTTGATCAGTTATGCATGTTTCTACGTGATGTTGCTCATGATTTTGATTATGCTTCCGCTTAATGTTTTGTAGAAGTAGAACAAGTATTATGCTTTAGGACACTGCATATATCGGTTTGTTCTACAGGTGAAATTTCTACAGATTTCATCTCATTTTAGGTTGGATCCACTTGTTATCAAAACAATATATTAACTCTGTCAATACAATTTCATTAGTCGCAATATCAACACTTCTTTCTTACTCATCTCAACATTATACTCTCATAGACAGACCCTACACAAGCAACTATTGCTAACACAATCCTTGTCTCAATAACTCTCCTTAAGATATATATATATATATATATATTATATTAATTATATATTATAATATATATATATATATATATATATTATATATATAATAAAGAGAAAAAATATTGAAAATATAAAATTTCAACTACTTTTTATTATTACTTTTTCATATTAATACCCCTAGGTGGGCCCACCCAAAGGGGATACATGACTAGTTGACTCAAATAAAGAAGTCTGACCTAGATGGACCCAAGGGGGATCAAACCCATGCCTTGTGATAGAAAGCCAATGAATTGGCAAAGGGGGATTTGACCAACTAGGCTACCCATTACTGCTAACTACTTGTTAGTAAGAGGCATGTGTAATTTAGCCCCAAGGGTTAGCACAATTGGTTGAGTCCCCATTGTTAAATCCCTTATTCTATTGAGAGGTCGTAGGTTCAATTCTCTTGACACTATCAATATCAAGCTCCATGGTTGAGCTGGCATGAAGTGATCCTTTCGAGTTGATATGCCTAGTGCAAATAGAGAAGAGGATAAAGTAATATCAATTATATGGATAAATGGATAAAGATATATATATACAGAGAGAGATAGATTTATTTTATGATTAATTGTTGCTCGAAATGAAGGAGATGTGTGATTCCTTGATCGTGAGCATGGAGTGATACATCACACACACAGAAAGAATCAATTTAGATCCACTTTAACCCCAAATTAATTAAATATCTAGAAGAATAAATCTCTTTAGGTGCAAAGCTTTCTTCAGGTTTTGCACTTCAAAATAGATTTGTACCTTGAGATATTTGATCCCTCTCAACACTTGATAGATCTAGGGTTAGGATGGATATATGTTGTTAGGTTTACTCAAACCTCAAGTATATGTACTCCACATTGAACCGCATGATTACACTTGACATTAGAGTAAATTTATCAAGTTATGAGCCAAAAATATAATTGCATTGAGAGGCACTTTACAACGCAGTATGGGAGAGATGTTGTCACATAACGCTACATTTAAAAATAGTAAAAAAATACTTTAAATTAACAAATCAAATTTTGTAACCATAATTAAAATACTTCAATTTTCACTTTAATTTTACATAACTTTATGAGGAAGAAATGTAATTTCTTAGCTACTTAATATGGAGACGAGTAAAAAGAAATCATTTACTTTTTAGCAAGAGGAAGACATGTAATTTCTTCACTACTATGGAGATGATAACAAACAATATTTTCAATATTACATGATCTGTAATTCATTTTACATTCAATTACATGTGATAATTAAATAATAAACAAATATTAATAACAAAAATATTTTATAGTCAACCATAAGTAAATTATTTCAATGTCCATAAAATAACATAATTTTATATCTACTTGATATAGAGAAAAATAATGTAATTTAAATTAAATTTTTTCTTATATATTAAATTTTCATAACTAGGGAGATGTGTAATTTATTTCATTTTTAGTATGGAGTTGATATATAAGATTTTAAATATATCAGTAACAAAGAAAATTTTAACGTGCGCTATAAATAAAATATTTCAATATGCACTCGACTAAAAGATTTTAACATGAAACATATATATAGAGAGACACATTGAGAGCATTCTTATTCCATTAGTAACTACTTTTTAATTTAATTTATGTGGGCGGCTTATTATTCTTTCAATGCTTAATCTGGATTTGATATGAAATGTTTTAGAAAATATTAATAATAAAAATAATTAAATGTATGCATACATGAAAAAATATGAGGCACATGTTTTAACATTTTAATATGGAGAACACGAATTATAAATAAAGCATTTCAAGGATATATATATATATAACTTTGGATCTACCGAGCTTGAAGAGGGATCTAAGATGGTTAAAAAAATAGTTGTCTACTTTTCTCTCTGAAAATATTTACTCTGGGTGATGAATCATAATATTAAATCTTGTTGGTTCTTTTAAAATTAATTTTGTTTATATATTTATTGTTTTGAGACTTATTTTTTACCTAAAAATTTCGCTATTGATAAAGACTTTTAAATCAATTATTTATGAAATTACAATAGCTTTGATTAAGACTTTTAAATATATTATTTATGAAATTACAATAGCTTTAGCGAGTACTTAGTGGCAAAAAAATATTGATCTTGGCACATGTATGAAATATATGGAAAGAATGAAATATATTGAAAGAAACAAAGACCTCCTTCCACCAATAGGAAAATCTTGAAGGTAGATTCACAAGTATAAATTGGGTAATTTTTTACCACCAAAAATGAATAGAACATTTAGATAAACTACTATTTTTTATAAGATGGTTAATAATTTTATATTTGTAAATAATTTTATAATGATATGAATAAATTGTAGTAGTATTTATTTTAATTTTTAATTGGTTCATTTGTTTTATTGGCTTGTAATATAGGTGCTATATTTTTTAAGTTTTTTTGTTTTTTTTGTTTTTTGGAATTAGAAACGAGAGTGGAGTGGTCTCACCCAAAGGTGCGGGATTGGAGTGGTTTCATGCAGAGGTGCCAAACAAGTAACGTTCAAAAATCTGTGAGGAGTGCTTAAAAATTGTGGATCCTTAATAAAGTTGTATGTTTTGTTTGATATATGCAAAGTAGTTGCATATAGATTTGAAGGACATGAGGCAAGTTCAGGAGTGGAAATATTTTTTCCAGTTTTCTAGAAACATAATTAATATGCGTATATATAATTAATTAATTGATAATAACATATTTGATGAAAACATAGTAAGTTGTGAAATGGCAAGACTTTCAAAGCACGAAGTAGTTGTGAAAAAATATTCAAAAAATGTTGACACAAGGCTATTGAAAAATTCACATTTGCTATTGCTTATAAAAAATGGAATGGTTGTGCTTTTACTCGGAATTTTATGCAATATTAAATGAACTATCTCTTTTGCGTGGAAGAATGGTTTTTCTGGACATGTAATAAAAACATTATTCTGTAATGTTTCATATGTTTGTATACATTTCCATGTGCTTTTCTTTATACAACATTACATAAAAGATATAACAAAAATCACAAAGTTGTATAATGTGATAATAATAAAAAATTGAGACGAAATTAATTCTAAACTATTTTCCATTTAAGATTTTTACATATTTAGTTGTGCAAAAGAGTTGTTGCATAGATCTATGAATCTGTGTGGACTAAAGGATGTGTGGATTTCAGGGTATGTGAGGGAGAACCAAAGTCCCTAGGGAATTTTACTCTATAGAGACAAATTTAATTTGACTAGGAACAAAAAAACTAATTTAGAATGTAATAGGTGAAACTAGAAAGAGTGCGAGGATTAGTGCTTTGTCACTGACAACGAGGAAACTATTGCTACTATGTTTAACTTTTTATTATTTTACAGATTTAGTTGTATGCAATAAATCATGTGCATAGGATGGGGCATGTGTGGGTGAAATCACACCTTTTAGCAAAGTTATTGTTGTGTACCAGTGTCTCTAACTGTATCTATTATTCTTGTGTTGAATTTTCCATATTTCACATTAAATTAATATTTCAGAGCTACTTCCACACATTTCTTTCCAATTTCGCTCGCATAATTTTTTCTGGCGTAGTTCTTCCACAACGTTTCTCTTTCCTTTACATATCACAAAACTAGCCTAATAAAAAAAAATAATAATGGAACATTGATAGCTATGATTTTTCCATGTAGCTCTAATTTTGCTTGATTTCTAGAGATGGTAAACGAATATTAAAGTTCTATATAATATTTAAGCATTTCGCACAATGTAACTTGTTTAGCAAATTTAACCATCAACTTTTCACTCACTTTCAAAATGTACTTTGAATTGACGATCTTCAGTGAGTTTTGAGTATGATTCATTGTCCGAAGATTTTCTTGTGTGGAGAATTCATCGTGTGGGAGGGAGGCGTGGGGAATTTCTTTGATTAGCGCTCTGCCACTGACTGCAAGACAACTATTTCTATTGTGTTTCTCTTTTATTGTTTTACATATTTAGTTATGGAAAACAAATAATGTGTGAAGGATGGGGTATATGTAGGAGTTGTGAATCTGTACCAAATGAAGAATGTGCAGAGGATGTGCTGCTGTGTTTGTCTTTTATTATTTAATTGCATGATTTGCATTTTTGTCTTGAAATTATAGATTAATATAGAACCAAATATTATATGTATAGATTAATAATAATATTAATGAAATTTATATGTATATATTAATGTATTTGAAAATTTAATTTCGTCCCTCCATAAAAAGTTCTGTCTGCGCCCTCATTTTCCTACACATTCCACTTTCTCTGCACAGTAAAAGCTTTGAATAAGGAAATATTTGCACAATCAAGCTCCACAAAATGAACATAATATTTTTGAATGAGATTTGTTCATGGTTAAATTAATTATGCATATCTTGTCCAAAAGGCAAACATAAACAACTAAATGATTCAGAGTTAACGCACTTTGACAACACGGTGAATGCTATAGCCTTTGGCAATGCATCATTGGGAAGAGAAGTGACATAGAAATTTCAGTGTTAGAGCACTCACTGACATCAATCTGTATATTAAGCAAATATGCATATATATAATAGGAAAATGTGAAATATTAAAGTTTGTTTTCATAGTTCAATTAAATTATTACACCATCCTCTACACATCCTTCATTCTGTACATATTAACATTAATAGTTTAACATTAATTTCATCCTTGCGTAATGAAGTTCCCTATGCACCCCCAATATCCCATACATACCCCGTTCTCTACACATCCTTCATTCTGCAAAGATTCATAGTTGTATGCAACTACTCTCCCGCTTTCTTCCCAAATTTTCTTGCACAATCTTTCTGGTTTATTTCTGTCACAATGTTTCCCTTTCCTCTGCATATCGCAAAACTAAGATAATTAAACAAAATAGAAATGTAACATTGGTATCTCTTATTTGCTTGGTTTATATAGATGGTAAACTAATATTAAGGTTCCATATAATCTTTAGGCATTCCACAGAATGTAACTTCTTTAGAAATATCCATCACCTTTTCAATCACTTTTACCATGTACTTTGAGCTAACGATCTTTAGTAGGTTTTAGCACGTTCCATTGTATGAAGCTTTTTTTGTTCGAAGCTTTCATCATGTAGAGATTTTCATATGAAAAGATTTCATTGTGAAAAGCTTGCATCATCATTTTCCTTCTTTATGCTGATGATATTGTTCCTATGGCAAGGAATTCCTAGGACCTTAATAATTATTGGAAAGTCCTCAAGGAATTCCTCTTTAGTATCGCTTTGACATAGACAAAGTAAAGGTTATGATAATCAAACCACGTAACATCACTTATGACACTTTCATATTTGACAATAATAATTTTGAAGAATTGCCTTTTTTTTCTATGTGCAATGATGCATTGGCTATGACCAAATTAGATTTAACTTTAAATTTTTAAGAAAATCATAACACGAAATCATAATTATGCAAAAAAAAGCTCTTTGCACAACCAAGACTCTTTAATTTAAATTTTAAACGAGAATTATTTATTTGATACGTATATTGAATATTTATAAGGTAACATGACAATTATAATGACTAATTTTGGTTATGTTGTCCGTAGAATCACTCACCAGTTGTTCATCATGCAATGTTTTAGAATCGACATTATGGATCCATGTTACATTATTTTTTTGGTGATCTGGTTACAAATATACCCTTGTCCAAGATGTATAATGTTGTTTTGGTAGTTGCATGCCGCAAGATATTATCTATGAAAGCTCATTTCGAACGAAGGTGCAAAACATGTAGCATTTTTATCAGACAAACAGTGCATCGTTTCTTCTATATGCAAGTAGCTAGAATGTTTATACAATATATGGTATAGTCCTATAAAAATTAGGTACAAATATAAAAAACTAGATAATGTGACAATGTTAAACATGTTTACACAAGATACATTACTGTGTATAACTCTTACGCCTGAATTACTTCTGTGTTATGAATTAGAAACTCTTATTTCCATATATTTGATCTAACTCTTATTGTCGGAGTAGCAGAAATGAACACAAACAGAACATATACCATTAAAGACAATGATAACTTTACTAAGAGGTCTGTTTATTTTACATTTATTGTCATTTGATTATCTTTGCATTATACAACCTAATGTTTTTTTGCTATATTTTTAATGTACTATAACTAAAAGATTTATTTATTTATTTTTCATTTTTCAGGAAACATATAACACTTAGAGATTCAGATCTAGGAGAAAAATTACAAGGATAAAAGTACTTTGAACATTTCTATAAAACATTTGTATTCATTGAAACTAAAATCTATTTAGAATTTTAGTTGTAATATACATATAAATAAGATTCTATCTGGTAACTATGAACTCGATATTGGAATGTACATTAACAATGATTTTGCATTATTTGGTTTTGTTTTCATTAGTCGGTTCTTACTTAGTGTCAATTATAATGTCCTTTTAAGCAATGATTTCAATGTATTATTTGTGAACAAGAAAAATATATAGAATTCGAATGATGTCATGGTAGAGATGGATGAGGGTGTATATATAACAATGAGATGTACTACATAAACATATATTGAAACAGATAAAGTGAAAGGAACATAAAGCAAGGAAGAAATAAAAGCAAATAGGTAATTCTGTGTAGATTTAGTTAATTATACATCAAATTTCGTTTTATGTGTTTTTGTTCTACTTCTTTGAATATATTTTAATGCAATGCTCATGACTAAGCAAAAAGAGATCGAGTCTATGCCATTGTTGATCAAAGATATTAGTAATAATATAACTGGGAGAATTTTTCATGATGTTGCCTTGGTTACATATCGAACATTTTTTAACAAAGAAAACAAGACAAAATAAATACTATGTGCAAACTTAACAGATAAGAAAGTGAAAATGGCATTAACATTGCTTGTGCCAACATAGTTTATCGAACAACAAGAGAAAAAACTTAGTGCAAATGGTGGTGTTTGTATTAGATATTTTGAAATAATTCCAAAGCATAAATACAATAGTGGTGATTGTGAAAAAAATATTTTTCTAAATAGCTTTAGCACTGTAGAAAACATTTGTCCTATTTGCACAATGTATTGATTCTTTCCAAATATAACAATTGCAAATATGTCCCCTAATGAAGATCAATTTCCAGATGGCACAAACAATGTTATTGAAATTTTGGTAATACACATGAAAATGCAATATGTAATGGAAATAAAAAATGACATTGAAGAATAGGACAGGGTGACAATAAGCTTTGATTTATTTGAATGTTTCATTGTTACAAATTTAATGTCCATATCTTTTTTAATTTTGATGTATTGTTTTATAAATGTTGCATATGTAACAGTTTCAAGTACACAATAAACTTGTTCTGTCATTTCAATCAATTCAAAGTCAATTTCAAGAAAATGTTTTTCCCCTGATCTTGCTAAAAAATATAGTTAAAAAAAGGAAAGATTTTTCCAAACTTCACAATCTACATTCACATGCCCATTGAAAACACAAAACAAAGTTAAAAATCTAAGAAAAATGCTTTGTTCAGCGGCTGGAATATGCACGTTAAACTTTATTATATCGTTTATATAGCATAGATAAAGAAAAATGGATAAAAAGACATTTGATTTCATGTTACTAAACCTTTGTTTTCTAAATCAATATTACAATACTTCTAAGGACACCTAACAACGACTAGTGCATATACGAATCCATTTGAAACTATATGTGCGAATTGTAGTAGTCTAATTACAAGTTCTAGAACTATGAATAAAACTATGTTTTATTTCATCACTTACAACCAAGAATCTCACTTCATTTATTTCCATCGGTTAAATTCTATCATACATGCAAATGAGAAGGCTAAAATACAGTGTATTCTGAGAGGCGTGGAACCGGAAAAATTATTTCCTGAACTACAAAAAGTTTCCTATGAGCAATATTGTACAGAGAAATTAGTTGATATTGATTTGTTGTCCAATTTAAAGACACATGGCACATTTACAGTAAACCAACAAAATGTAATTATACGTATACAATGACGAATTTCTTTGTTTACATTGTCGAGCAATCTAGTAATGGTATAGTTCTCATTGCTTGCATTGTTAAGCATCTTAACATTACCATATACTTTTGCTTTACTAGATGATTGGGATCCAAATTCATGTTGTCAAGTAATATGCTATACTAATGAGAACAAGAATAGGAATACAAGCATTGGAGAAAACAAGGCAATTGCTTCTACTAATGCAAATGCTAATATGACAATTTACAAGAATGTATTTCAACGAACTATTTTTTTAGGTTCTATGTTTTGTACTATGCTATTTACTAAGATTATTTACTATGTTTTGATTTTTATGTGTCGCTGGTGCATTATGCTATGTCACGTTTGCTTTCTTACATTGTTATTTCTTACATTGTTTTAATGATTTATCATATTTGCAAGTTCTATAACTAGTCAAATAATACTACAACTTGGTTATATGGGATATTCGATGGATAATTTTTCAGTGACATTGTTATATTTTAATGGAGTCTACAATGATGGTTTTCTTTGTTTACATTGTCGGCCAATCTAGTAATGGTATATTTCTCGTTACTTGAATTATTAAGCAATCTTAACATCACTTTATACTTTTTGGTTGAAGAATTTAACTATTATCGAACAATTTTTTCGATTTATTGGATGATTGGCATCTGGTTTCATGTTATAATTAGTTGATCTACTATTCTCTTTGCTTGCATTGTCAAGCAATATACTATTGACTACTAGAAAAGGGTGGAGCACCATGCGTAATTTGAGCATTGCTGTAAAGTTTTGACGAGGAAGTGGGATTTGATTACATTGTACAAGAACATATTTAAATGAATTTATTTGTTCAAGTTCTATGTTTTATACTATGTTATTTCCTAAGATTGTTTACTATGTTTTGATTGTTATGTGTAGTTGGTTCGTTATGTTGTGTCGTGTTTGCTTTCCTACAATTTGATTTCTTACATTGTTTTATTGATTCATCAAATTTGCAAATTATATAATTAGTCAGACAATACTACAATTTTGTCCATAATTAGCGACATTGATGTTAATTAATGGAGTCGTTCCAATGGCATTTCCTATAATTAACGACAATTTTGTCTTATGTATCATGATGTAAGAAGAAATGTGTGGAGGTGAGCAGTTGCGTGGGAAATTTTATGAAATGTGGGGCCTTTGCATTCCACATAAGTACTCCACTCGTTGCAATGAAATAATGTCTTCCATACTTTCGATTTCGTCACTTCAACACGTAATCCACATCTACAACAAATGGAATTTCAATTTTTGTGGCTTGCTTAAACCAATCCATTTCTCCTTATGGAAATTCATATTGTAGCTATTAATCAAGGGAATATGAATCCTTAATACTTGTTTGACATCTTTATAAATAAAAAGCTGAGTTTAATAATATTTGACAATGATTGTCGTGCTTTTCAATTTAACTCTAATGTCTAACTAGTTCATTGTTCTATGTCATAATTGTTTTTTGCGATGTAAAATTTCTAAACGAATCATTATCATATAAAACTCAAACAAATTTGTAAAATGAATACGTATTTCAAGAGCTGGAGCAGTACCACATAACTTATAAAATACTTTGCATGCACGTGTATGTGTATATTCCAGAATATTCCAATCTTCTTCTTTTTTGCAATTTTCGGTGAACCGTTAACATTGAATATAGTATGGAAGGAAATTTGTTCTCCTTCCCACCAGCTAGCTTTATCATCCGCACTCCACATAATGCTCTCCTACTCCTCTAAACCCCCCTCTATTATCAAATATTCATATTTGTATTATGCTACTTACTAATATCATTTATTATGTTTTTCATTGTCTTGTGTCATGTGTGCTTCTTTCCATTGTGATTTCTTACATTATTTTATTGGTTTATTAGATTTTCAATTCTTCCTGTAAAATAAAGTTATTCGATACAAGATTGAAAGAAATATTTAAATACACCATTATCATACAGAGCTGAAACAAATTTGTAAATCGAATAAGCAATACTACGCTATAACCAATAAAATATTTTGCATTTATACATATGTGTGTATGTCAAAATAGTCCTATATGTTTTTTTTTACTGTGTTGAGAATATTACGATACATTGCCTTTAGCATATACTAAATTTCAAAATTGGTTGAGCAAATAGCAAGATTCCCTAATAATTTATTTACTAATCAACCATTGGTTATGGATATTAATGCTTCTACTGATTATGTTTCCAAAATGGAGATCTGATTGCTTTGTTCATGTTTTGTGAGAGCTCTTCTAATAACGTTCTTACAATGTCTAGTTCATCTTCAAACCACCTAAGAATTTGTTAAAGTTCCAATATCTTATCCATTAGCATTAAAATATCTCGACTAAATGCTAATATAACTTGGTTAAGCATTAAGATATCTTGGCCGTCACAAATGCAAAAAACGATAGAAAACTTAGAAGGCAAAACCTAAAAACACTTAACAGTTTCAGAACAAACAAAGTAAGTCAATTGCCTAAAACAAGTTTAGTGCTGACTTTAGTACTAACGAGTCTATAACAAAATGAACATGTTGACAAATTTATTTCACAAACAACAAGCTTGCATAAAATACGTCAAAGGAGATAATTCATTCAAATCATGATTTGACATCTAAGTTTTAAAACGACATTTAAATATTATTGATTTTGATAGTATTCATTAACTAGTGATCACCATCAATATGGATAGTACTAATTTTCCTGATCTTTAATTAGAAAAGTCTATTTTGAAATTAGTTACTTTAAATCATATACATTTTACTTAAATTCCAACTCAATATAATCCAATTGATACAATTACATTTCATGATTGATGTGTTTAACAAGCTTTATAAATCGATAGCAAGATATTGTTTTATTAATATCCTAAACCACATCTTATTTTGATTAACTAAAGCTCTCATGCCAATAAATATAAGTCTTTTGGCATTTATTCAATGAGCGAAAGTGTATGCAGGACATTTACTATGTAAACTTGTTTTTCTATAGACCAACTTTTATTGTGTGTAGTAAGGAGTAATTTCAAATCTTATATGTCAATTCATGACTTAGATGCATTTGAAAGATTATCCAAATATTAAATGAAATTTGTTCATTGAATTAAGTCAATTAAGTAACAACTTATGACTTGGTGTGGTTTCTAACATTGTACATTAAGCTAAAAACTAGCATGCCAAAAGTATTATAAGTTTTTTTTCACAATGAAAGCTTTAATTGTAAGTTCTACACTTTGAAAATCAAATTGAAAAAGTTTATCGTTCTAAATGGATTAGAAAATAGAAACTGACACATGTTTTTATGTTTATCTATTCTTTCATGCATTTCAACATTTCTCTCAATTGACCAAAAGAATCAAATAAGATGGGAAATGAAAAGCTCGAAAAATCGATAATGTTCGAAGCAAAGATTACAGTATCGATAATAACTTAACAAAACTTTCAGGATCATTACATTTTCAAAAACCATTTTGTTCCAAACATCACTAGAAAGATAAGACTAAATAACTCCATCAATATCCATGTTGCACCTTCATATAGGCACAACATAACTGAAATGAGTCTCAAACTACTTAGTCTAAAAATAGTCTGGGAAATAGATTCAATATGCCATCAAAAAATAGATGCAGATCCATTCTCATAACCATCACTTGGCCTCCAACCTAATCTCTATCTCATAAAATGTACTTCCTCCACATATCCTCCATCTATGACTAATCTCTCTAAATGGTCACTTATAGATACAAACTACCATAACCAACACCAATAGCAACAACATCTCCAACTAAACTCACTCTTTTAAAAGTAGTAATCATTACAAAATGCATCATAGTAAATGTTGTTAAGCACTTGAGCGATATGTTAATTGCATGTTGATTTGCTGAATAGATATTATCACTGTTAAGCGTTAATTAATTCTTCAAGGCTAAGTGGGAATTCCAAGTTTCTGCATCTTAATAAACATTACCGTTTGGACACAATTTCTTCAAATAACACACTTGTCCTTTTTTGCATGCTCTAGTACTAAATGCTTTCAACAGTTTGCACATTACATGTTATCATTATAATGATTATGTAATAAAATATGTTATAGACACTAATATTAAACTGTTCAAATAACGAGTGCAATATGCGACATTAAATTTAATAAATTATATTTGATATTGTATGTTGGTTTTGAAGTGCAGAGAAATTTATTTTGCAACATTGTGTGTTAGGTTTGAACTTTTTTCGCACTCCCACACGTGTTCCGAAAAAAAGTCTAAAGTGTGGAGTCTTTAGTGTGGTAGAAATTGGTTTTGCATCATTGAAGAAAAATAACTATTCTACACACTTATACGGAAATCATTCATTATGTAGAGAGTTTTGTGCAAAGATATTTCATTGTGCAAAGAGCTTTCACTGTGTAGATAGATTTGAGTGGATAACATACATTATACAAACAAAGATTTTATTATGCGGAGTATGTCCAAACTACGTACAACCTTTAATAAATTGACTAATGGTATTCATAATACGATTCAGTGTTAAAATAATACTAACAATATATAATAATAATGATGCAAAACATTTGTGCGGAGAGATAATGCAAATTCAAACTTAACGTCAAAGAATTAATTAATGCTTATGAGTGCTATTAATATCTATTCAGCAAAATAATATGCAATCATGTTATCATTGTGCAAAGTGTTGTTTTCACTTCGTACAACCATTACTAAATTATAACGATATTCAAAATACGATTCAGTGTTAAAATATTACCAATAATATATAATAATAATGATGCAGAACAATTGTGTGGAGAGAGAATGTGAACATCGAAGAATTAAATAATTCTTAACAATGATATTAATATCTACTCATAAAAATGATACATAATCACATTACCATCGAAATTCTTAATAGAATTTACTTTAATATCGATAAAATTGTATCTATCGATATTTTAAAATAATATTTTTAGCATTTATTCAGTGAATTCAAGTATATGCACATGTTTCTATAGCCAACATACCTGATATAAAATTGAAATGATGTGCGGATATCCTTCGTACAATTCTATTCTAATTATATGTATTCTAATTACCATTTACTATTTTTTCTATTAACAATAGAATGATTGATGCAACTTTGACTGTGAGTGATTTTTTCCTTATCGCATAGTACAGAGGTAAAGTCCAAGTTTTTATTATGCAAAGTGCTTCTCCATACACCCTTATCTCTGCACACAATATTTTGTTGTTATTGTGGAGTTCATAGGTAGAGTCAAAGTTTTATTGTGCAACGTGATTGTCCACACTCCCTTATCTCCTCTACTGTTAATTAATTGATTAAGGCTATACTTCTCTATGTGGGGCCCACATTTTCTTGTTATTTGAGAATGCTCACATTTTTGCAATTTATCTTTATTGCAGAGTGCAAAGATGTAGTCGAAGTTTGTATTCTGTGAAATTCTTCTCAATAATCCCTTATCTCTACACATGCTCGTTCTTCACGCACAATACTTTGTCATTATTGCAAAATGCAGAGATAGAGTCGAAGTTTTTATTTTAGCATAACGATTTCATTACTAGCCTTAATTAACTTTTTAATATTCAGTAATCTGCACTCCAAAATGTTGCTATGTGTAGATGGATAATGTATATGAAAGTGTAAAAAATAATGAACGAAGATTCTACCACACATATTATTTTCCGCACATCACTTTACTCACCCATAACAAAAACTGGTTGCGGAAAATTGTTTATGCATGTATTTTCTGAATAAATGGTGAAAATAATATTTTATAATACTAATTGATTTTCTAAAAAGAAATAATCATTATACAGTGTTGATTTTCAGAATAAATGCTCATGTTAACCGGGAAGGGAAATAAATAAATCTACAAATTAAGTTATGAAAACATTTTAAAATTAGGGAATTTTTTTTGGTTTGCAAAAAAATTGGCAAAATAAGATTTTACACCAAAAGCAAAGAAACAATTTACTTTGATGTAGGGTATATCCAACAAATTAAATAGAGTGATATAGATAAATATCACACATGGATTTGTTTTATTTTTATTTTCAAATTCGATGATGAACTAAGGTGAAATGCCACAACCTTGTATATCATCAACCAAAATTTATTCTTCTAATGTCCAAAAAATCCAAGAAGGATTGACACAATTCACAACTAGACTACAAATAGCTATTCTAAATTGATTTGCTCCATACATTCTCAGAAACATACCTACAAACATAATACATTTTTATAACATAATTACAAAAAAAGACTAATAATTGTCTAAATCACTACAAATTCTCCATAACAGAAGCAATCTACACTTCATTAAATTATGTCTCAAGTTGAGAAGGAGTGGAGTTTGGTCATTGGCAGAGTCAAAGCTACTCTCCTCGTGAGGCGCTAAAATCCCATGCTCAAGCGTCAACTCCAATATTGCCATTTTTCATTTAAAAGATTGAAATGGACCCATGATTTAGATAGAATCATATGAGCATGATTTGAGACCAAAGTGATGAGAAGCACCAACCATCTTAAATAAAGAAATGTTGAGCTCTTGCTTCACAATCCCACACTCCCACACGTGTTCCAAAAAAATGTCTAAAATGTGGTAGAAATTGATTCCGTGGCATTGCAGAAAAGTAACTATTCTCCACACTTATGCGGAAAGCATTCACTATGTATAGATTTTTGTGCAGAGAGATTTCATTGTGCGAAGAGCTTTCATTGTGCAGATAGATTTGAGTGGATAACATTCATTTATACGAACAAAGATTTCATTATACGGAGTTTGTCCTCACTCCGTACAACCTTTAATCAATTAACTAATGGTATTCATAATATGATTCAGTGTTAAAATAATACTAATAATATATAATAATAACGATGCAAAAAATTTGTGCAAAGATAATGCAAATTCAACTTAACGTTGAAGAATTAATTAATGCTTATGAGTGCTATTAATATCTATTCAAGAAAATGATATGCAATCATGTTATCATTGTGCAAAGTATTGTTTAACTCCATACAACCTTTATTAAATTAACTAGCGATATTCATAAGACGATTTAGTGTTAAAATATTACCAATAATATATAATAATAATGATGTTGAAGAATTGTGTGGAGAGAGAATCTAAACATTGAATAATTAAATAATTCTTAACAATGATATTAATATCTACTCATAAAAATGATACACAATCACATTATCACCGAAATGCTAAATATAATTTACTTTGATATCGATGCACATGTTTCTATAGCCAATATCCCTGATATAAAATTGAAACGATGTGTAGATATCCTTCGTACAATTCTATTCTAATTATCATTTACTAATTTTCTATTAACAATAAAATGATTGATGCAACTTTGACTGTGAGTGTAGTTTTTCCTTGTTGCATAGTACAGAGGTAAAGTCCAAGTTTTTATTATGCAAAGAGCTTCTCCATACTCCCTTATCTCTGCACACACACATTCTCCGCACACAATATTTTGTCATTATTGTGGAGTTCATAGGTAGAGTCAAAGTTTTATTGTGCAACGTGCTTGTCCGCACTCCCTTATCTACTCTATTGTTAATTAATTTATTAAGGCCATACTTCTCTATGTGGGGACCACATTTTCTCGTAATTTGAGAATGCTCGCATTTCTACAATTTATCTTTATTGCAAAGTGAAAAGGTGTAGTCGAAGTTTGTATTTTGTGAAATTCTTCTCGATATTCCCTTATCTCTACACATACCCATTATTCGCACACAATACTTTGTCATTATTGTGGAATGCAGAGATAGAGTCGAAGTGTTTATTTTAACATAACGCTTTCATTATTAGCCTTAATTAGCTTTTTAATATTCAATAATATGCACTCCAAAATGTTGCTATGTGCGGATGGATAATGTATATGAAAGTGTAAGAAACAATGAACGAATATTCTGCCACACATATTATTTTATGCACATCACTTTACTCTGCCATAACAAAAACTGGTTGCGAAAAATTGTTTATGCATGCATTTTTTGAATAAATTGTGAAAATTATATTACATAATACTGATCGATTTTCTAAAAAGCAATAATCACTATACAATGTTGATTTTCCAAATAAATGCTCACGTTAACTAGGAAGGGAAATAGACAAATATGCAAATTAAGTTACCAAAACATTTTATAATTAGGGAAATATTTTTTGGTTTGCTAAAAGGTTAGCAGGATCCCAAAAGCAAAGCAACAATTTACTTTGATGTAGGGTATAGCCAACGAATTAAATAGAGTGATATAGATAAATATCACGCATGGATTTGTTTTATTTATATTTTCGAATTCGATGATGATCTAAGGTGAAATGTCACACCCTTATATATCATCAACCAAAATTTCTTCTTCTAATAGTCCAAAAAATCAAAGAAGGATTGACACAATTCACAACTACACTACAAGTAGCTATTCTAAACTAATTTTCTCCATATAGTCTCAAAAACATACCTACAAACATAATATATTTGTATAACATAATTAAAAAAGACTAATAATTGTTTAAATCACTACATATCCTCGATAACAAAAGCAATTTGTGCTTCATTAACTTATGTCTCAAGCTGAGAAGGAGTGGAGTTTGGTCACTGGCAGAGTCAAAGCTACTCTCCTCGTGAGACACTAAAATATAATGCTCCACCATGATATCCTCATCTTCTTCATTATCATCCTGCTAAGCATTGATGTCCTATGCTTGAGCTAAATTATCCAAATGAAAACTCAACATTTCATTTTCTAATTTCAACCACTCTAGCTTCAGCTCCAATATTACCATTTTTATTCAAAAGCTCAAAATGGACCCATGATTTAGATATAATCATTTGGGCATGATTTAAGACCAAAGCGATGAGAAATACAAAGCACCGACCATTTTAACTAGAGAAATGTTGAGCTCTTCCTTTGCAATTCCAGAATTGCGCTCCATAAAATTCAACTTGCACCAAAGCTATTGATAAACTTGGAAAAGTATGGCTCTAATCCCTGACTCTATGCTAGAAAAGTCACTCCAACAATATATATATATATACACACACACACCATCAATTTAACTTTCCTTGATTTTAAGCCTTTGTCTCCACCATTAATGTCGACTCGATCCAAAGGTACCAAAGAATCAAGAAAATCAAACGCGATAATGGAAAGATTACAGTCTGAAGAAAATTCCATTATATGCTTGAAAAGTCACTCCAACAATCTATATATTTCATCAATCTAACTTTCCTTGATTTTACGCCTTTGTCTTTGCCATTATTGCCAACTCAATTCACAGGTACCAAACAATCAAGAAAATCGAAGGAGCAAATAGAAATATCACAATCTGAAGAAAATTCTAATTCATTATGCATGGAGTGTTCATTGTGTAGAGTTTTCTCTGCACTATGCACAATTAATTAGCAATACTCAGAATACGAAGATATGGATTATTTAGAATTAAAATACTACCAATAATATATAATAATAATGATGCAGAAGAACTATGTGGAGAGAAAATATATATGGAAGTGCAGAACATCGCAACACACTTGTATTTGTTATTGAAAAATGATTTTGTAGAGAGATTTCCATGGAGAGATTATTCTCCAGTCTTCCACACTCAGTCTCTGAGAGGTCTTTGTTGAGAGTTTCCATTTTGTAGAGTTTTCTCCACAATCTACACAACCTTTACTCAATTGACTAGTGGTATTCAAAATATAGAAATATGGATTATCTAGTATTAAAATATTACCAATAATATATAATAATAATGATGCAAAATAATTATGTGGAGAGAGAATGCATACAAAATTGTGGAACATTGCGACACACTTGTATTTGTTATTAACAAATGTTTGTGAGGAAAGCTTTCACTGAGCGGAGATATTTCATTAAAAGAGCACAACTTTTAATCAGTTAATTAGGGGTATTTACAATAAAAAGATATGGATTATTTGGGATTAACAATAATATGTACACGGAAGCCCGAAACATCACGACACACTTATTTTTTTATTATTAACAAATGCTTGTACGAAGAACTTTCACTGCGCGGAGGGTTTTGTGCCAACATCTTTCATTATTAGAGCCATTGTTGATTTGGGTCATTTTTTTTTCTCTTAGTAACAAATGAAAAAAATGATAGACAAATTAGAAAGAAAAACATAAATACACTTAACAGTTTCATAACAAACAAAGTAAGTCAATTTCCTAAAACAAGTTTAGTGTTTACTTCAGTACTAACGAGTTTATAACAAAATGAACATGTTGACAAATTTCTTTCACAACCAACAAGCCTGCATATAATACATCAAAGGAGATAACTCATTCAAATCATGAATTGACATCTATGTTCTAAAAGGACATTTATACATTATTGATTTTAATGGTATTCATTAGCCAGTGTTCGCCATCAATATGGCTAGTACTAATTTTCCTCATCTTTAATCAGAAAAAGTTTGTTTTGAAATTAATTGCTTTTAATCATATACATTTTACTTAAATTCCAACTCGACATAGCCCAATTGATACAATTACATTTCATGATTGACGTGTTTCACACGCTTTATAAATCAATATCGAGATACTATTTTATTAATATCCTAAACCACATCCTATTTTGATTAACTAAAGCTCTCATGCCAATAAATATAAGTCTTTTGGCATTTATTCGGTGAAAAAAAACATATGCAGGACATTTACTATGTAAACTTCTTTTGCTATAGATCAACTTTTATTGTGTGTAGTAAGGAGTGATTTTAGATCTTAGATGTCAATTCATGACATAGATGCCTTTGAAAGATTATCCAAATATTAAATGATCTCTATTCTGTGAATTAAGTCAATTAAGTCAATTAAGTAACAATTTATGGCTTGTTGTGGTTTCTACCATTGTACGTTATGCTAAAAGCTAGCATTCCAAAATTATTATAAGTTTTTTTGTGCAATGAAAGCTTTGATTGTAAGTTCTACACTTTGAAAATCAAATTGCAAAAGTTCATCATTCTAAATGGATTATAAATTAGCATCTGACACATGTTTTTATGTTTATCTATTCGTCCATGCATTTTAGCATTGCTTTCAATTGACCAAAAGAATCAAATAAGATGGAAAATGAAAAGCTCAAAAAATCGATAATGTTAGAAGCAAAGATTACAGTATCGATAACAATTTAACAAAACTTTCAGGATCCATAAAACTTTCAGGATCATTACATTACCAAATACTATTTTGCTCCAAACATCACTAGAAATATAATATTAAATAACACCATCAATATCCATGTTTCACCTTCAGATAGGCACAACATAATTGAAATGAGTCTCAAACTACTTAGTCTAAATATAGTCTGGGAAATAGATTCAATATGCCATCAAAAAATAGATGCAGATCCATTCGCATAACCATCACTTGGCGTCGAACATAATCTCTAACTCATAAAATGTACTTCCTCCACATATCCTCCATCTATGACTAAACTCTTTGAATGGTCACCTATAGATACAAACTACCCATAACCAACACCAGTTGCACCAGTATCGATAGCAGCAACATCTCCAACTGAAGTCGCTCTTTTAAAAGCAGTAATCACTATAGAATGCATCATAGTAAATGCTATTGAGCGCTTGAGCAATAACTTAATTGCATTTTGATTTGCTGAATAGAAATTAATATCACTGCTAAGCATTAATTAATTCTTCAATGCTAAGTGTGAATTCCAAGTTTCTGCTTCTTCATAACATTACCGTCTTGACACAATTTTTTCATATGACACACTTGTCCTTTTTTGCATGCTCTAGTACTAAATGTTTTCAATAGTTTGCACATTACTTGTTAGCATTAGAATGATTACGTAATAAAATATGTTATAAACACAAATGTTAAACTATTCAAATAGCAAATAACGAGTGCAATGTGCAAGATCAAATTTGATAAATGAGATTTGATATTGTATGTTGGATTTGAAGTGCAGAGAAGTTGATTTTGCAACATTGTGTGTTAGGTTTGAACTTTTTTCACACTCCCACACTCCCACACGTGTTCCAAAAAAATGTCTAGAGTGTGGATTCTTTAGTGCGGTTTAGAAATTGATTCTGCGTATTGCAGAAAATTAACTATTCTACATAGTTATGCAGAAATCATTCATTATGCAAAGAGATTTGCGCAGAGAGATTTCATTGTGCGAAGAGCTTTCACTGTGCAGATAGATTTGAGTGGATGACATTCATTATATGAACAAAGATTTCATTATGCAAAGTTTGTCCACATTGTAGACAACCTTTAATCAATTAACTAACAGTATTCAAAATACGATTCAGTGTTAAAATAGTATTAATAATATATAATAATAATGATGCAAAAAATTTGTATGGAGAGAGAATGAAAATTCGAACTTAACGTTGAAGAATTAATTAATTCTTGTCAGTGCTATTAATATCTATTCAGTGAAATGATATGCAATCATGTTATCATTGTGTAGAGTGTTGTTTTCACTCCGTACAACCTTTACTAAATTAACTAACGATATTCAAAATATGATTCAGTGTTAAAATATTACCAATAATATATAATAATAATGATGTGGAAGAATTGTGTGGAGAGGGAATGTGAACATCAAAGAATTAAATAATTCTTAACAATGATATTAATATCTACTCATAAAAATGATACACAATGACATTATCACCAAAATACTTAATAAAATTTACTTTGATATCGATAAAAATGTATCTATCGATATTTTAAAATAATATTTTCAACACTTATTCAGTGAATTCAAGTATATGCACATGTTTCTATAGCCAATATGCCTGATATAAAATTGAAAAGATGTGCGGATATCATTTGTACAATTCTATTCTAATTATATGTATTATAATTATAATTTACTAATTTTTCTATTAACAATAGAATGATTGATTCAACTTTGGTTGTGAGTGCAATTTTTCCTTACCACATAGTACAAAAGTAAAGTCCAGGTTTTTATTATGAAAAGTGCTTCTCCATACTCCCTTATCTCCGCACATACACGTCCTCCACACACAATATTTTGTTGTTATTGTGGAGTTCATAGGTAGAGTCAAAGTTTTATTGTGGAATGTGCTTTCCTACACTCCCTTATCTCCTCTACTGTTAATTAATTGATTAAGGCTATACTTCTTTATGTGGGGCCCACATTTTCTCTTATTTGAGAATGCTTGCATTTTTGCAATTTATCTTTATTGCAGAGTGAAAAGGTGTCGTCGAAGTTTGTATTTTCTGAAATTATTCTTAAAAGTCCCTTATCTCTACACATACTCATTCTTTGCACACAATACTTTGTCATTATTGTGGAATGCGGAGATAGAGTCGAAGTTTTAATTTTAGCATAACGATTTCATTACTAGCCTTAATCAACTTTTTAATATTCAGTAATCTGTGCTCCAAAATGTTTCTATGTGCAGATGAATAATGTATATGAAAGTGTAAAAAGCAATGAACAAAGGTTCTACCACACATATTGTTTTTTGCACATCACTTTACTCATCCATGACAAAAATTGTTTACGGAAAATTGTTTATGCATGCATTTTCTGAATAAGTGGTGAAAATATTTTATAATACCAATCGATTTGCTAAACAGAAATAATCATTATACAATGTTGATTTTCCGAATAAATGCTCACGTTAACCAGGAAGGGAAATCGAAAAATTACCAAATTAAGTTACGAAAACATTTTAAAATTAGGGAAATATTTTTTGGTTTGCGAAAAGATTAGTAGAATAAGATTTTACACCAAAAGAAAAGCAACAATTTACTTTGATGTTGGGTATAGCCAAAAAATTAAATAGAGTGATATAGATAAATATCACGCATGGATTTGTTTTATTTTTATTTTTGGATTCGATGAAGGACTAAGGTGAAATTGCACAAACTTGTATATCATCAACCAAAATTTCTTCTTCTAATGTACAAAAAAAACCAAGAATGATTGACACAATTCACAACTGGACTACAAATAGCTATTCTAAACTGTTTTTCTCCATACAGTCTCCAAAACATACCTACAAACATAATATATTTATATAACATATTTTAAAAAAAAAAGACTAACAACTGCCTAAATCACTACATATCCTCCATAATAGAAGCAGTATGTGCTTCATTAAGTTATGTATCAAGCTGAGAAGGAGGGGAGTCTGGTCACTGGTAGATTCAAAGCTACACTCCTTGTGAGGTGCTAAAATCCCATGCTCCACCATGATATCCTCATCTTCTTCATTATTGTTCTGCTCAGCATTGACATCCTCTGCCTCAACTAAATTATCCACATGAAACTCAACATTTCACTTTTTAATTGCAACCACTCCAACGTCAACTCCAATATTGCCATTTTTATATTTAAAAGCTCGAAATGGACCCATGATTTAGATAGAACGATTTGAGCATTCTTTGAGACCAAATCGATGAGAAATCCATAGTATCGACCATTTTAACTAAAGAAATGTTGAGCTCTTCCTTTGCAATTCCATAATTGTGCTCTATAAACTTCAACTTGTACTAGACTTGTTGATAAACTTGGCAAAGTATGGCTCTAATCCTTGACTCTATGCACACGAAGATAGTCATTTTTATTCAAATAATGAAGATGTTGAATCTGATAAATAATATCAATTACTTATGGCATTTGAAGAGAAATATGATGAATCTGGTAATGTTTTTATGAATCCTCTAGAAGAAAAATATACTCTCATTGAAGAAATAACTCAGTTAAAAATCTGTCTGGAAGAAGCTAAATTAGTTGAAGAAGTTTTGAAGAAACAAATTATAGAAAAAGAAAGGCACGATGAAAGGTTAGAACTTGAAATAGTGGGTGTAAGAAAGGAACTTGAGAAAACAATGGCCTTCAATCTTAGATTTGCTAAAGGATCTGAAACTTTAGAATAAATCATCAAAGTACAACACTCTCCTCTAATAAAGACAATTCTTGGATACAATGATGAATCATTAAAGACTATAAAATATTCTGAAACATGTATAGGAAGCTATCTCAATGCAGTGAAAGGAAGCAATGATCAAAATTCCAGCTCTCAGTAAAGGAATGAGGGATCATATGTGTTATCACCCTAAATCTTTGTCTCTAAGCTTTGGAAAGTTTCCTTGTTTCTAGTCATAGTCTTATAAGTTTTGAGTCATCTCATCACAATTAGTGTCATTCTCATTTACAAACCCTTCTTCTAGTCATGGCGTTAAAGGGTCTCTAGTTCATTTCATGCTTTAAGGGTTAGGTCATAAGGTTAGAAGTCTTTTAAGGTCATATCTCTTTTCCAAATAAAGTTTGACAGCCTCATTCCATGTCCTAGAAGCCTCACTAGGTGTTTATAAGTCACATCTCACATAATTTTGGAGAAATTTTGAAACTAGCTACGAAATCACTGAACTAGGAGTTTTTGTAGCGCGCTAGAAAACCCCTGGAAAACCCTGTTTCAGCATAAAAAACTCTGCTTTCTCCGTTTAATAGTCAACTTCCAGAAGGGGTCCTCAGCAGCTGAGAACTCAATTTTGAAAAATCAAAGAGGATTTTCTTCCTAACATACCAAAATACAAAAAACTCTTTCAGTTTCTTAAAATTCGTTCTGAGGTGGGAGCAATTTATGGTTAAACTTGCACTACAAAACTGCTGAAAGTCAAGCTTTGTCTTCTGGTTTTAGTAGTCTTTTTCAAGATCAGTTTCTGGTCACAGGAAAAATTATTTTGGAATTATGACAGAGGTTTCTTTTCATTAATACTCAGGCTACAATAACCTATCTCACTTTATTCATAAGTGTTTTCATTTGAGAGATACTAAGCTTTCATTAAGACCCTAATTTCAGAGAACAAAGTTTTCTTCTTTGACACGTGTTTTTCAAGGACAGATTCTGGACAGTTGGAGAAGTGTTTTAAAAAAAGAGATGTTTTTTTTTCTAGACATCATGGAATACAAAAACCTCCTTCAGTTTCAAAAAATGTGTCATGATGAGGAGATAAAGGCTCTGTCCCACGTGCCAACTTTCAAGGATCCTAAACCTAAAAGCAGGGAAACATGTTCCCTAATTTCTAGGGTTTTTCATCAGCAATCAAGTGACCACGTGGGAGGCTTCATCAAATTTGACTTCATGAGGTTGCAGCTGTCAAAGAATGCATTTAAATGTTTAGATAAGGTTGTTGTAATCATAATAAGGAGTTACACTCCTAGTTGTATTAGGTCTCTAGGACTACTAGTTAGCTGTCAAATGCATTTAAAGGTTTGTTTTATGGTTAGAATAGGTGTCACTGATGGCAAATTCGAATTCCCCTCATGATGGAGGAAGGAATCCAAGCTTGTAATGAACTCTATATATGGCAAGAGATGCAATGCACTCAAGGTTGGAAATTTTTCAAAGAACACTAAAATTGTGCTTTTGTAGAAGACTGTGTTTTAATGTAATGCAGTGATTTGGCTTTGTTCCTCAGGATTTAGGAGTTCAATGTTTATTTTTTCCTATGGTTGTCTTCATTTTATTTCTAGCAGTAGTATGAATGCATGATTACTTAGAACTCATTGGCTATGATCTAACTTCCTTAATGTATTTGTAGACTGTGTCTTCCTACATATTTCTGATGTCTTACTGATATGTTGAACTCCAGATGCCCTGACTTCCATGAAAATTTAATGTTATTATCATACTGAAGCATTTCTTGACTCCATAAGCCCAATGGATGTTTAGTGATCATGTTCAACCATTCATATTTCTTCACTTGTTTCATAGAGTTAGCCATCTAATCCATTATCAATATCATTAATCCCTTGAGAGAGCCCTCTCAGGTTGAGGAGGCTAAGCCTCAACCAAAAG
>APFE031186802.1:14532-38805 GCA_000404065.3 Pinus taeda
AAAAGAGAAAAAATGTTTAGTCTTTTTTATTATTTAGTAGTTCTAGAATTAGGATAGATTTAGGTTGGTTTAATTATTATCTTTTAAATATACAGCATTAAAGAAAAATATTATGGGGGAAAAACTATGGGTGGAATGTTTTTGTTGTTTATTTTATTTTATTTTTATTTTGTCCAAAGTCAAAATGAAAAGTACAACATCTCTCTGTCATACTTAGATGGAGAGCATGTCTTGATGTAATAGCTTTATTTGGGTAACCTAAATTTTATAAAGAAGAATATATTTTTCTCCATATTGAGGTTTTCTCATAATTTATTTATTCTATGTTTTGGCACATTTTCTAGTCTAATTTAGCCCCAAGGGTTAGTTCAATTGGTCAAAAACTATGCCTCGCCATTGGGAGGTCACAGGGTTGATTCTACCTGAAGCCTTTGGGGTTAGGTCTTGCTAGTAGGGGAGATCACAGGGTCGATTTTACCTGAAGCTTTTGGGGTTAGGTCTTGGTAGTAGGGGAGGTCACAGGGTCAATTCTACCTGAAGCCTTTGGGGTTAGGTCTTGCTACTAGGTTTTCCCGTGGACGTAGTGACCATTCACTAACCAGCGTGGATGTAGTGACCACTCACTGACCAGTGTGTTCGTGACGTAGTGACCACTCACTGACCAGTGTGTTCGTGAACCACAGCGTAGAAAAAAAATGGTCTAATTTTCTAGAACACAATTCGAGTGCTCTAGAAGTTTTTAAGGGTGTTGAATCCCTTTATGCACTCAAAAAACCATTTTAAATAACAAAAATTAAGATATGGTCAAAAATTTTAAACAACACTTTTTTAATGTATATACGAAAATTTAAATAAAAAAAATTAAATTATATAAAATCATAATATAATATATAAAAATGCAACAAAGAAAAATAAATAACAATATATTATTTTACTATTATAAAAATAAAAAGCTAAATATATAAATTATAGAATTAAAAACTTCAATTCACGGGATATATTTTTTTTTCCAAAGAAAAAATCGAACTTTTTATAACAAAATAAAAAGTTACATAGTATATGCCAAAGCATTCAGTTTGCTATATGATTTGAAAATCATAGAGCTCTACAGGAAGTGACTACCCATCCTATCCAAAACCATGAGAAAAAAGATAGACCACTGATCTGAAAACGTGGACCTCCTCATATCAAGGAAACCAGCCCCCGTCTCCAGCTCAAGCAAAACAGATTATCACAGTCTTAACATAAACTCTAAGCGTCTCCATGGAAGGTAAAAAATAATGCATCTACTTCCCGGGTCTCCTAAACTCTAAGCGTCTCCATGGAAGGTAAAAAATAATGCATCTACTTCCCGGGTCTCCTCATTGAGGAAAACAACCCAAACAGGAAGTAGAAACATAAGTCAAGCAATAACTGAAAAACAGTTAATATAATAAACAGCTACAAAAATATAAACATCAAGATAACAACTGTAAACAAAAACAAGCTTTTCTAAGCCTGAAGAGTCCAAAGTGTAATCAAACTAAGAGTAAGGAGGTTGTTCCGACACACAGATCTCTCCATGGTCCTCCTCCACTATTCTCCAACAGCCAATATCTTGTTGCAGACCCTCTTTAGAAACCCTGTCTGTTGTATCATTATGTTCCCTCCACAAAATTATTTGTACCAATGTCTAGACCCACAGAGGCTTTCAAGCTCTGGTTTTGATTTTATATGAATAACCAATCCTGCTCGTATTCTATTGTTTTGGGATGCCCCATCAAAATAAGCCCATGGAATACCATCCTTAATTTGTTCCTCACTAGCCTGTCTGGGCATCTTTTCAGCATCAGGGTTGGGAATATTTGTGTAAATAGAAGAACATTGAATTGTAATAACCTCAAAAGTGGTGTCCTTATCCAAAAAAATGCTCCTATTCCTAGCTATCCAGATGCCCCAAGCGATGATGGGGGTAAATTCCGCGAGTTCCCCTCTGGGTATAGATGCCACCATTTATGACAAACATCTAAAAATATTTCCCCTTCCTAGACTGCATTCTTCTAGATGAGCTTCCCAACCTCTAGCCACACTCTTTTAGCGACAAGACAACCTATAAATAAGTGCCTAATTGTTTTGGAGTCATTTTTACAAAGCGGGCATCTCCCTGGTCCTAACTTATATCTGGCTCGAAGGATGTCCCATGTTGAAACCTTTCGCTTGAGAATACACCTGAAGAAAAGTCTAGCCTTAGCAGGGCACTTTATCTTCCACAAATGCTTGGCCCGCCATTCCGGGTTCCCCCAACCTTTCTTTGACATAAGGAATTTATACCCAAATTTTTGGGAGTAGGACCCAGAGTCTGCATGGGCCCACATCAGCTGATCTAGTCTACCTCTCAATCTCACATTTGACTTGGAAAGTTCTAGGGTATAGGCCTTCCAATCATTCCACCATTAGGGCAAAAGATCCAACTCCTCCCCTGATAGCCACGCTTGGCCCCAAATTGTTGAGCGACCATGTTTCTCTATCTGATTGAGGAAATAAATTCCTTTGGAATCAAGATGCCTGATAAGGTCTACGGATAAAGCGAAATTTTCATTACAGCCTACTCAGGGATCTTTCCCTATTCGAAGGTTCTCCCCATTTCCAACCTGCCAAGACAAACCTTGCTCAATGATCTTGAAAGCATTCATAGTAACCTTCGAGACCATAGAAACATTCCCTCTTTTCTTTACAGAATTTCTTATCCAATCTTCTAATGGGACAGGGTCAATGTATTTCCTTCTCACCACTTTCGTCCAAAGATTCCCCATTTTGATTATTATCCACCTTGATTTTGTTGCCAATGAAGGTCCAAAATCTATGAGGTCTTTTATTCCCCATCGTCCCCAATCTTTTGGCCTTGCCACTTTCTCTCAAGCTACCCAAGGTAGAACTGAATCCTCCTTTGATCTTGCCCAGATAAATCTGCTACAAATCCTTCTTATCTTCTCCAGAATGCCTTTAGGAACCCAAGTCAAGGCTGCCCAATAGACCGAAATTTCTAGGAGGACTGATTTGATTAGGGTCAGCCTTTCGGCTCTTGAAAGCCACTCGAAACTCCAATGAGTAATTTTGGCTTCTATTTCAATTCATGGGATATATAAAATGCTTTATTAAATTTTTAAGTTTATTGGATTTTTTTTCCTTTTTCTATAAGAGATTTCAAAATGTATAAATATCTAATTATTACAGTTATAAGGAAGAAAATATTATAAGATTTTTGCTAGATTTTTATGTACGGTTATGTTTTTGTCTTTTATATATAAAAATTTAAATCACAAATTATTAAATTATATAAATTACATTACTAGTAATATAAAAATAAATATTACAAAGTGTTATTATGTGTGTGAAGAAGAATAAATATTTTATCTTCTATATATGAGGAAACCACAAATTTTCATTTTTTTAGAAATTTTCAAATTAATAAAGTTTGAATCAATTATAATGATATATTCTTTATGTGCTTAAACATGTCACATGCAAGAATTTAATTTAGGTATCGAGGATAACATTTAATTTAGGTACGGAGGATAACATTGTTTCTCCTAACTAAATGAATTGTATATTACCTTGTCCCTAGTTCTTCGAGGAATAAAAGAAAATAATGTTTTCTTTTTCTTTCTGGAGGAGATGAAATGAAAGAAAGAGTGAATCAACTAAATAAAAAGGAAACACATAATCTAAAACATCCCTAAAATAGGTGTCAAAAAGTGATGGCCCTCAGTATTGGAATAAAAATGCATAACTCCAAAAGGTCTCATCATTAATTATCAACACGGGTTCGTACAAACTTAAGAGGGGCCATAATATATATGTAGAAGGAACTATCCCTTTCTCTATTTTATTTTTATGTGGGTGGAAGCATTGAAATTAAAGCTATATTTACAAATACCAAGTTAATTAATCTCTCTTATGGGAAAAATGTGATTGGAGAAAATCATTTGCTAAAAGGAAAGTGACACACAAACCTAAGCTCCTTGCAATGGAAGAAAGAAAAATTGTGTATTTATATTCTATTTGCAATGAATAAAAACAAAGTTTACACACTTCTATATTATTTACAAGGAAAGGAAAAGCACACTACTGAAATGAAATATTGTGAATTGAAAACTCTAATTTGCAAGAAAAACAATTTTATAAGGAAAACTAACAAAAACAAAAACATCTACAAGTTCTTTATTCTTCCAAGTTCCATTATTAGTGTTATAGGTGTGTTGTAATATACTAAAGAAGTCAAATTATCAATTTATTGCAACTTGTCATGTAAGAATGGATGGTTAGTTACAAGATAATATAAGAGTCCATGTTTTGCTACTAGAAATAGTCCAACAAGCAAATAAATAAGCAAAATGTGGGTTTGGAAAGAAATAATGCAACATACTGATAAAATCAACCCGATTAAAGCTTCAATGCAATCTATTCGAAATTTATCCTAGCAAAAGTAAACTCTTTGTGTTTCATGTACCTACAAAATATGTCACACAACAAGCATAAAATAGTGAACAGTAAATTAGAAAACAATGAAAAATAAATGTATAACGGTAAGAGAAATAAAGAAAATCAATATTTCAAATGAATTTAACTAATTATTATTATTTCAATGAAATTAATAAATGTGTAATGGAAAGAGAAACAAAGAAAAGCAAGATTTGAAATGAATTTAATTAATGCTTACTACTTCAATCAAATTATCAAAAAATTGTCAGAAAAATTTATTCATAAAAAATTTCTTATTAACCTTTCATGAGAGCAATAAAACAAGGTAACTTTTGGAAACACTCCAAATAAAAATAAAAGCATAATATTAACACAAATTTTAGAAGGGATCTAGAGCTCTTGATCAAAGACCCTTCGAGGAAGGTAAAACTAGGAGTTGAAATACAACACCACTTTCATTAACTAAGAAATCGTTTTTAAATTATAGAATAAAAAATCTTGCTTGGAAACACTAGTCTAGCCTTTCCTCCCATTTTTCACCTTTGTTTCTTCATGTCTAGTGGGCTACTGGAGCCACTTATTTATACAATGAGTGGGAGGAAACCTCCTTGAAAGGAAGACTGCATTTCCCTCTAAAAAGCTCAAGAAAAAGAGATCTTACAACTAGTCCACCTGCAATAATAGAAAGGGTTGTTAAATACCCTTATCCAATCGAATTGAGGCTCTCCTGCAAAAGGAACAAGTCCCAAGAATATCTCTAGTGATGAATATTCTTGAAATCCGATTTAATATGTCTTCAAATATTGCACAATAAACATGTTAAGCCACATAAAATATGAAAAATTTTATTGAATATTCTAAAAACACATTAAAATAGGAAAATGTATCAATGAGTAAAAAAATAAATTTAATATAGTTTTTATGTGCTCAGGGGATTTATGGATCTTATGACTTACCTATTTTGAAGGTACATTAATAATGACACAAACAATCATAAACGTCATTTTAAACAAGAACAATGGACAACACTATCTCAAACGATAATATTAACGAGCCTGCCAAAATAAAATATAGAGCTAACACCATAATAACAAATAACAAACAAATGTGAGTTATGTATGACATGAATACATGATTCATATTACTTTACATAAATAACAAACAAATGTGAGTTATGTATGACATGAATACATGATTCATATTACTTTACATATCTAAAGAGTTATTGAGTAATATTACTTTACATATTACTTTACATATTCGAATACAAATTTCATATCAAATATCTGCATAACATTTAATAATGATAATAGTCAGATATGTTTTATTAACTAGTTGGCCATTCACACTATCTCACTTTAATGAGTATTATCTAAATGTAAATTAATAAATTTTTAAAAAAGCATCGTTTGACGCTTAATGTCATCACTATACACAATCTATTATATGAAACTACATGTAATCGATTATTTGCAAATCTCTTAACGTAAGTTCCATTATTCAACTCTCTTTCGCAAAGGGGAAATATTCTCGTAAAGGGGAAATATTCTAAGTTTTAACATTTTGAAAGATTTATTTCATGTATTAATGGGTATTTCTTTTAATTATTTCCACTTCAATAAGGAATTTTTATTTTTATTTTTAATTGCAATGCACCTTTCTCTATTTTATTTCATGGTGATTTTAATCGAGAAAAGTTTAGTCTTTTCGTTATCTTCCTTGTTGCTGTAACCAACTAATACCACTTACTTTTGAAGATTTATGAAACTAATATTCCATATTAGGTTTTAGGTGTTTTCTATCCTTTCTAGGACATGTATGGTTAATATTGCTATCTTATTTTTATTTTGATAATTTTTGGGAAATTTCAAAAAATCCTCCTCAATGTGTCTTTATTGATCACAATAATTACATTTTTTAGTGAAATGATTTCTTTCCTATGTGGCTTTCTCAAACTTCTTCTCACTCCCATTCTTCTTATCTTATTTGGTTTTGTTTCTCTTGTGGTTATGTTTTTTAGTGCATGCTTGCTCGCTATTTCTACTTATCTCCATCAACGCATTTTTCTTGAATGTTAGCCTCATTAATCATCTTTGGTATGAACAAAATCAATTGATGTCAAATTTAAGGTAGCAATTCCCCCAATTACTTATAAACATATTTATACTTCTTAGAGAGACTTCTAGTTTAATTACTTCCTTCTTGAACTTTGTGGTGAACTCTTTCACTAACTATCCTTGCCTCTAGTTGAGGTCATGCCATACTATTTGTTAGTGTTCCTCATATCCAACTGGTTAAAATTGGTCTTTGATCATTTCCTTCAACACCTCCTGATTAGTTACCAATGATTCATTTTCTAGTGTTATGCATACTACATCACTTTCCCACCATGACAAAGCATGACCTTTCCCCTTCCACTGAGTGAATGAAATATTTTTCTCTCTTCTTACTTCATGCACATTGAAGTATGCCTCTATCTACTTCTATCATTTGTTATTTCGATGGCATCAAATTCCCCAACATAAGGCCTGATAACCACATTTTCCTCCACATGGAAAGGTATATGTTTCTTACTATAGCTAGATTCTCCCATCTCTTGTCCAACCTGCATTCTCCATCTAGGATCTTTTATTCCTTCTTAACGTTCTTATTATTGTCTTCTATTAATGGTGTTTCCCTACATTTTGTCACCAATATTTATGGCACCATTGATGTAAATATGACTATAAGTTTCTCAATTCAATCTAACATGACCCTCAAATCTTCATCCTCATATCCTCCTTGATGTTTCCCTACCATTCTTGGTGATCTAATTTAATCCATTATTGGTAGCAAATCTTGTCCACTTATACATTTTATACATAAATGATAGACCTATCTCACTAATGTGGATTCTTTTCAATTATCTTTTGTATCATTTGGACTCACTTCTTCTCTAACAACATCCGTAGCAAAACAATTTTGTAGCAACAACTTCTATGGTAGTAGACTTTGTGAAAATAGTTCTTATACATATTTAGATAAGTGAGGACACCCAAATATAAGGAAACAACCTAGAAAAGTAAAAACAACAACTAGTTAGTAAAATCAACGCTCCTAGGATTTTTTTGAGTTTTCCAAGGACACCCAATTATAAGGAAACAACCTAGAAAAGTAAAAACATCAACTAGTTAGTAAAATCAACACTCCTAGCTTTTTTTTGAGTTTTCCAATGGTAAGATAACGCTTGGACCCGCATATAAGTCCAAAACAAGAAGGACACACACACACACACATATATTGTGGCTCAATAGAGAGGATAGACACACAAATAATTAACTAATTCAGTCAACAAGGGAAAAGAAAAACCAAGATGAATTTTGATGCTCAACACTTGATAAAAAATCATAATGAAAAATTTAGACACTTAGCAATGGAGAGAAATGGCCAAGGATCAAATTAGCCACTCAAAAAAGGATAAAATCATCTAGAGATTATTTTAGTTACTAATCAATAGATAAAATCACTTCAGTGAATATTTTTGAAATCAAATGATGGAGAAAAATGCCCAGTGACAAATTTAGACACCTAACAATGAAGAAAAACACCCCAAGAGAGAGATAAAATGATATACAAGATAAATAAAAGCTCCAATTGCCTTGAAAATCAAATTTTTGAACTACATGCAGTTCAAAAACCACTTTTAAATGTGAACCATTTATTTCTCATTTTCAAATGTGCTCAATCATGTAGGAAAGAGAGTTTTTTAGGGTAGAAATATCCATTAAATCATTTTACTATTCAATAAATCCTCCCATGTAATAGAAATGTTAAACATTAAGCTCATTAACTTCTCAACAATGTCTTACAATATGTAGAGAAACCATTGCAATGCCACCAACAACTACAATAAGCCACACATATTTTTTAATCCACTAAATTACTCAAAGCATAGAAGAAAATAATGCACATTGAGATATGATTTGCACTAAAAACCCAAATTTGAAACCCAACATTCAATTGGATTCATATAGGATCTTTACTATACATCAATGAGAAAGATACAAGTTCTCTTGTTAAAATTTATACTCCTCCAAAATATAGGCAACATTCATCTTCTTTCTCATTCAAGAAGCCTCCCTCTCAAATATCTAGTATATAGGAGGTGCACTCAGCTGGGGGGATAGCTAGAAGGTCAAGCATCTCTTACCCTTTAGCTTCTCCAAGTTCATGTTTCCTCTATTGGAATTATGGTACAGGTGGTTTCCTTGATGGAAACTCACATATATGATACCTAGAAATGATTCAGTGATGTATGATGGCAGTTCCGAGTGCAACAAGTCAATTCAGAGATAACAACAAAGGATTATAGATGAGACTCCAAAAAAGAAAGAGAATGTTTAAGTTGTATACATTGTTTCACCTTGTCCAAGTAGCGTATACAACCGATTTCACAAAACAAAAGGAGCGTATATGTATGTACACACTTTCATAGAAGGAAAAGCGCCTATGGAATGGAAAATTAACGTTAATACATATCAGGGGTTCCTACCATGGTATTCACCCATGGTAATGAGTCCAACAAAGAATATTGATACCATCAAATAATACCAGCACCATAACTATAGTTTTGGTCCAAGGTATTGAAAAAGGATCTAAGTATATAAGAAGGAGAAGATAAAAGGGCTAATTGTGCAAGTAATGAATATCTTATGAAGAGTTAGATAAAAAGAAAATATGCATGTTATGTGTTTCAGATACTTTGTTTGATCTAAACTAAGTATGCACCTGAGTGTTTGATGATGGATGAGATCTAATGATGGATCAGGATCATAAGACCTGAAATGACGTATCATTATGTAATTGATAGTCTATATCCGATTACTAATGCATGTTTATCCTTTATATGCTATGATCTGGGTATATTTGATGTCAGAATAGCTGTGAAATTATAAGTTATTATTTGCATATCTATATGTTGGGTCGCCTTGTTTAAGGCACGTATACAGGTTGGTTCGTCACTTCGATGTAGCGTATGCATTATGACATATGTTCTTTGAAGTTGGAGTTGGTGTTGGTTGTTGATGCAGAGTTCTGGGTCCAGCTCTGTGTTCTGGTGACAGTGATTTTATTGTTTAGATTGATTGATAGTGATTTGCTTCAGTGTTGATGGGTTTAAGTGATTGGTTGTATTGCAGTGGTGATTGATTTTTGAGCTTTAATGCTACCCATGGATCCTGTATGAAAATTTGATGAAACGTAGCCTACATATTGTGTTGTTGTGTACTAGGAGTATCTAGTTTGAAAATTTATGAAACGTGGTCCCTGGAGGAAGAGTGAAGGTAGTAGCCTTTTGTAGGCTAACACCTATGTACTGGTAAACGTATCTGCCTATAAAAGAGCTAGGGGGTTGAAGCTCCCTTCCAGTAGAAGTTGGAGAATGAGTGAAGGTGGTAGCCTTCTATAGGTCGATGCCTATGTATTGGTAAACATACTAGCCAGTATAAGAGCTAGGGGGTTGTAACTCCCTTCTAGTAGTATCTGGAGAATGAGAGAAGGTTGCAGCCTTCTTTAGGTGGGTTCCTGCGTATTAGTATGACTCTGCATGAGTACAAGATTTTAAACAAATTTCCTTTATATTAAAATAAGACATAGACGACAACACTAGGTGGTTTTTTCTCCCGCATTGGGTTTCCACCAAAAATCTTGGTGTTCATGTGTGTTGCTTATATGTGATGGTTTATTCCGTTATTACTACACATGGTTAATGTCTAATGTTTAATAAAGTACTGATGCACTGATTAAAGATCAACATATGATGAATTAACCGAATCATAAGTTCATTGCATATACGTTGGTTGTCTTAAGAACAATTGTGTGAACACGCAGGTTCAATTTAGTAAAGTTGTGTATATAAATCTAAATATGAAATGAAAAAGTTATTGATGATTTATAAATACTAATTCACCCCCGCCCCATTATTTTTCCCAATAATTGGTATCAGAGTCAGTCCTTTGGCAGAAGCTTGATTACTTGAAGGAGATCCGTAGAGACAGTGGGAAACAAGCAAAAGAAGAAATCAAATCAAAAGAAGAAGACAACTCAAAGAAACAATGATAGTGTTAGAGATGATTCGCTATTAGGTGGAGGAAAACATTCAGATCTAGAATCACCTTAGAATGAAGATGAATAAGCAAAATAATTATTAAGTACTGATTCTTTGTCCTCTAGTGATCCCTTTCTCTGTTATATTGAAGATAATGAATGTGTGAGAAATCTAATGAAGGCAAAAGTTAAAAGACTTACTGATAACATTAGAGATCAACAAGATCAGTTTGACAAAAGGGAATGTTACTACAAAGAAGAGATTTCCAGGTTAAGAAATCAGTTGGAGGAAGGAAACAAAATAGGGAATTAGTAAAAAGAAAAGGAATATCAATGTCAAAGGTTGCAGGATGAAGTGACATCATTGAGAAATGAAGAGAATGAAAAGGATACAACAACCAAGGAACTTAATGAAAGAACAAGTTACTCTGAAGGTCTTGTAGTTGAGGTCATATCTATAAAAGAAGATCTTGAAAATGCAAATAAGAACAATGAAGAACTACTTCAAGAATTTGAGGAAAAAGAAAATGAGATTCACAAAGTAAGACAACAAGTGGAAGAAGGAAGAAACGTTGAAGACATCATGAAGAAGCAGTATTTGGAAAAGGAAGAGCAATATCAGGTTGAGGTAAATATCTTAAAAGGTAAATTATAATAAAAGGACAAACTGTTACGATTTCAAGATAGTACTAAGATTTTGGATAATATTCTTAGTATTCAAAGGTATCCTAACATCAAATCTGGACTTGGTTTTCATGAAAGTGTTGAAGGTGAATCTATACGACAAGATGAGGCAAGGAACTCTAATGCAAAATCTGCAATGCTCAATAAGGAGATAAGAGGTCAACTCCATCAACAACCAAGGAAAGAAAGTATTCAAAGAAAATCATTTACTCTTAACTATGGAAGTGTTAATTGATTCTTTCCTCTGGTAAATAATGTTGAATGACATATCTGTCATAATTTTGGACATGTGGCAGCCAGGTGCAAAAGTAGAATGCTTCAAGCTAATAACTGTCACACAGAAAGAGCATCAGCTTCCAGGTACTTTAAGGGATATTTTTTTCTTGCAATATGTTTGGTCACAGAGCCATTTATTGTTGTAGAAGTAATATAAAACATATAAGATGTTATGGTTGTAACAAGATTGGGCATATAGAAAAAGAGTGCATGAGAAAATTTCGGCTAACATACCAAAAGGAGAAAACATCATCACACTCCAAGATATGGAAGAAGAAGGAATTACAGTCAGAAAGATGTGGCATATCTAAGTATACAAATAGAACAGACTCACAGGGAGTTGAAAGTGTGAAACTTTAGTATTCCAATTCTCATACGCAATTATTATGAAGACATGTCGCGTAGATAGACGAATTAGAAGTTGCACAATCGTGTATATGTTGGTTTGATGAAGAAGCTTTAGGATAGACTCAGGAAAATGGGTCTGATATGGCTTAGTCAATTATCAATTATCTTTTCTATTATGATTGATGATGATTATAGTCTATTGATGATATGTAGAAGTGCTTTTGGCCCTCATAAGTGGTTGATGACTTGACGAATATCTGGTTGATGATGATGCCTTGATAATTATTACTGACAAATGCAATAATCATATCTGACAGTGAAAAGTTGGCACAGGTTCAAGGGGAGCATATGCTATGCTTCTAATAATGCATTGCTGGCATTATGTTTTGCTTTAAAAGACTTTGGTACATAATGATGCTTATATTGTTGAAAAGATACTATGTTGTAGACATAGGTCGACTATGATGAAATCTCATATGATACTTATATTGCTTGATCCACATAGTTTTTTTGATTCAGATGACTCCTTTGATGTTGGACATATACATGTTGTTGTTCTTAATGTTGTTGAGAAATTCTTATGGAGTAGATCATATATGGTGTATGATAGTTGTTGATAACTATCATGGTCTTGTCTATGTCCTTGGTCTTTGATTTCATGAAAATTTATTTGATGTAAAGGTCATGTATATACCTATGATGTAATTTGTAACCCCACTATGCATGGGAAGGATGATGTAATAATTATCATATTCAGTCATGTATGGACATTTGAGATCATGCCAAATATGTAATCCCACTTGGTCTGGTGGTTGAGTCAAATATGTATCCCCACTTGATTGGGTGATTGACGTATGTATTAGTCATTGGTGATAGGAAGGTCATACTCACATAATTTAGTTATAGAGTCATGTTATTCTTTTGAAAAATATTTATGCAGAATCTACATGTCCTACAGGGAGCATGGATAGTTTAGTGCATCTCTGCATATACTAAGGGTGAAAATAGCTTGGTCCTCCCTTTGTCGTTGATGTCAAAGGAGGAGAGTATCTTAGTGTTATTTGATATATCTAACAGGTTCCACGACTTGATGTAATAAACACCAATCTGGATTCCATCGAGTCTAAAGGGGGAGATCACTGGCATTATGGTACTGTTGTTGTACTTGATGGAAACTCACATATATGATACCCAGAAATTATTTTGTGATTTATGATGGTAGTTCCTAGTGCAACAGGTGAATTCAGAGATAACAACAAAGGATTACATATCAGACTCCAGAAATTGAAGAAAGAGAATGGTTTAGGTTGTATACATTGTTTCACCTTGTCCAAGTAGCGTATATTGTTGGGTCACTATAATACTAGTGATTACCCCATTACTATTGTAGTTGCATCCCTTATTAATATTGTTGTGCCCCTATTGCCCCCATATTGTTATTGTTGTGCCCCATAGAATCCCTCTATTATTATTTTTGTGGCTTATATTATTATTGTTAGGTCGGCTAGGTTATATTGTGACTCCTTAGACTCCTATATATAGAAAGGAGGATTTTTTCATTTGTTATTCACCAAAGAATTGTTCATTTATGTAAAGTAAAGGAGGTTTGCCCCCTCGAAGACGCTGAATTCTAAGGCGTTGATCTATCTTTTCTTGAGCTGGTTTCATAACATTTGGTATCAGAGCTTTGGATTCTAGGGTTTCGCTGCTCCAAACAGGTCATCGTGGCATTTTCGCTATAATGTTTTTTTGCGATGTTTTAGAAGTTGCAAAAAAGACCCATTTGAGAAGACATCACGGTAAATCTCAAGTTTGAATTTAAGGGGTATTGCAGGGAAACTAGGAAAGGTAATCAACTCTAATGGTATGATAAATATTCTAAAAAAGGAACAAAGAGGTGTAATTGCACAATTATGTTCACTAGATGTTTCCACATCGGAATCATCTATTTCTCCAGATCTCCAAAAAGTCTTGGACAATCATTCCAAGGTATTTGAGACTCCCAAAGGTCTCCCACCTGTCTCCCACCTGTCTCCCAATCATTCCAAGGTATTTGAGACTCCCAAAGGTCTCCCACCTGACTCCCAAAGGTCTCCCAATCATTCTTATGGAATTGCACACTTCTCCTTTAGGAGGGCACTCAAGATTTTTGAAAACTTACCATAGGGTTAAGAAGGAATTTTTTGGGATGGCCTTAAATCAGATATTCAAAAGTTTGTGGCAGAATGTTTGGTTTTCCAACAAAATAAAGTTGAAACAATTAAGACACCAGGTCTATTACAACCTTTGTCCATTCCAAGCCAACGTTGGGAGGAGGTTTCAATGGATTTTATCACAGGTTTACCCAAGTCTGAGGGAAAGAGTGTCATCATGGTGGTAGTTGACAGACTTACCAAGTATGCACACTTTTGTGCATTATCACATCGATTTAAAGCCAGTATAGTTTCTACGGCATTTATGGAAACAATTCAAAAGGTACATGGAAATCCAAAGATTATTGTAAGTGACGGAGATTCCATTTTCACTGGAAATTTTTGGACAGTATTATTTTTTTGTCTTGGTACTTAGTTAGCTCATAGCTCATCTTATCATCCTCAATCTGATGGACAAAGTGAGATAATAAACAAATGTTTGGAAGGATATCTTCGTTGCTTTGTATCTTATAAACGGACACAATGGGTCAAATGGTTGCCTCTGGTTGAATGGTGGTATAACACTTCCTTCCATACAAAAACAAAAATGACCCCATTTATGGCACTTTATGGGTATCAACCACCATCCATCGCATCATATTTAAGAGAAAATTCTAAGGTTCAAGTAGTGGAACATCACACCGAACATTAACAACAATTCCTCCAACTCTTAAAGGATAACCTCGTGTTGGCACAGAATAGAATGAAATAACAAGCAGATCAACATCACAACGAAAGAAGTTTTGATGTAGGTGATTGGGTATTCCTATGGCTACAACCATAAAAGAAAATGTCCCTCAAGCAAGCTAAGAAGGATAATAAATTATCACCAAAGTATTATGGTTCGTACAAGGTGTTGCAAAAGATTGGTACTATGGCATACAAATTGGAGCTTCCTGCAACTTCTTGATTGCACCCAGTTTTCCATGTTTCATGTTTAAAGAAGGTTATAGGCGACAAGATCCTAGTTCAAACAATATTACCAGAACTTGAAAAGGAAGGAAAAATTATATTGGAACCGGAAGCAGTCACAGAAACAAGAACACGACAACTACGAAATCGATTAATTTCGGAGTATCTTATGAAGTGGAAGAACTTATCTGCTAAAGATCCCACATGGGAGGATGAGAATTTTATACATAAGTATCCGGAACTACTCAAGCGTTGAGGATAACGCTTTTTTTTTAAGGAGAGGGGCATGTTGGGTCCCTATAATACTAGTGATTACCCCATTACTATTGTAGTTGTACCCCTTATTAATATTGTTGTGTCCCTATTGCCACCATATTGTTATTACTGTGCCCCATAGAATCCCTCTATTATTATTTTGTGGCTTTATATTATTATTGTTAGGTCGGCTGGGTTATATTGTGACTCCTTAGACTCCTATATATAGAAAGGAGGTTTTGTCATTTGTATCATCCATGAATTGTTCATTTATGTAATGTAAAGGAGGTTTCCCCCTCGAAGAGGCTGAATTCTAAGGCGTTGATCTATCTTTTCTATCTTTTCTTGAGCTGGTTTCATAACATATACAAGCGAGTTCATATAACAAAAGGAGCATATATGTATGTACACACTTTCATAGAAGGAAAAGCGCCTATGGGATGGAAAATTAAGGCTAATGAATACCAAGGGTTCCTACTATGGTATTGACACAGGTAATGAGCGCGACAAAGAATATTGATACCATCAAAGAATACCATCATCGTAACTATGGTTTTGGTCCAAGGTATTGAAAAAGGATCTAAGTAGATAAGAAGGAGAAGATAAAAGGGCTAAGTGTGCAAGTAATGAATATCTTATGAAGAGTTAGATCGAAAGAAAATATGCATGTTATGGGTTTCTGATGCTTTGCTTGATCTGAGCTAAGTATGCACTTGAGTGTTTGACGATGGATGAGATCTAATTATGGTTTAGGATCATAAGATCTTAAATGACATATCATTATGTAATGGATAGTCTAGATCCGATTACTAACCCATGTTTATCCTTTATATGCTATGATCTGGGTGTATGTGAATTTTGGGATAGCTGTGAAGTTATAAGTTATTATCTACAGATATATGCATTGGTTTGCCTTGTTTAAGGCATGTATACACACTGGTTCGACACTTCAAAGTAGTGTATACATTATGACATATGTTCTTTGAAGTTGTAGTTGGTGTTGGTTGTTGATGCAGAGTTTTGGATTCAGCTCTGTGTTTTGGTAACAGTGATCTGATTGTTCAAATTGATTGATTATGATTTTCTTTAGTGTTGATGGGTTTCAGTCATGAGTTGTATTGCAGTGGTGATTTATTTTTGAGCTTCAATGTTACTAATGGATCTAGTATGAAAATTTGATGAAACCTGACCTACATATTTTGTTGTTGTGTACCAGGAGTATCGAGTCTAAAAATTTATGAAATGTGGTCCCTTGAGGAAGAGTGAAGGTAGTAGCCTTCTGTAGGCTGATGCCTACGGTACTGGTAAACATATCCATCACTACAAGAGCTAGGGGGTTGGAGTTCCCTTCTAGTAGCAGCTGGAGAACGAGTCAAGGTATTAGCCTTCTGTAGGTCGGTGCCTACATATTGGTAAACACATTAGTCAATACAAGAGCTAGGGGGTTGTAGCTCCGTTCTAGTAGAAGCTAGAGAACGAGAGAAGGTTGTAGCCTTCTTCAGGTGGGTGCCTTCGTACTAGTATGAGTCTACACCAGTACAATATTGTAAACAAATTTTCCTTATATTAAAGGAAGATAGAGACGACATCAGGAGGTGGTTTTTCTACCGCATTGAGTTTCTACCTTAAATCCTAGTGTTCATGTGTGCTGCTTATATGTGATGGTTTATTCTATTATTACTGCACATGGTTACTATTTAATGTTTAAAAAATTACTGATGCACTGATTAAAGATCAACATATGATGAATTAATTGAATCATAAGTTCACTGGATATATGTTGATTGTCTTAAGAACATTCTTTTGCACATGCAGGTTCGATTCAGTAAAGTCGTGTATATAAATCTGAAAATGAAATGGAAAATTTATTGATGATTTATAAATACTAATTCACCCGCACCACCCCTCCTCTCCCCTCTCATTATTTTTCCCAACATCCTCCTAATTTTTTTCCTTTTGTACACAGACGAAAAATTCCATGAGAGCTTATTATTCCTAATATATCCTTTTATTTTATAGTTTCAATAATACTCTACCTTAATCTTAGATCTTCTAATCTCTCCTTATTTCCTGATTAAATGTACAATTAGACATTGTTCATGATGGCATGTGAACCTTAACACCAAAAAAATGGTATCCATCATCATCCATATCCTTGAAACTTTACAATGTGAATCATTGCATATTCTATGTCAATTGTTCATATTCAAATTCAATTAAGATCAATGCACGTCGAAGATAATTCAAATGATGTCATAACATATAATAGAGTCCAAATTGATCAAATAATTATGAATCGTGGTAATTAAATTAGTAACATACTTTACATCATCAAACACATAAAATAAGCATATATGCTCACTCTAAGTTAAGCACGAGATCATTTCATGTCATAATGATAATAAACTAGTCCAAACAATTGTGATATGATATTATGGGTAGTACAAAGGTGCAATGAATAGGGAAGAAACCTCATATATTAAGCTTGAACATCAAATAATGAAACAAACATTACACTCAATAACATGAATAGTGGCAGAAACAATCATGAGTTTCATTTCAACTAAGAACAATGGACAAAACTATCTCAAATGAGAATTAATCAAACTACCAAAATCAAATAGTGAACTAACACCATAATAAAAAAACATTTGAGAGTTAAGTAGAACATGAATATTCGATTCATAATTCTTTACAAATCTAAAGAGTTACTATAAATTTATTTGGTAAAAAATTAAATAATATTGAAATATAAATTTCATATTAAATATATACCAAACATTTAACAATGATAATATTTTGTACATTTAATTAACTAGTTGGCAATTAGCTCTATCTTGCTTTAATGAGCATTATCTAAAAGTAAAATAAGAATTTTTTTAAGAGTAGCATTGATTCTTGTTGTTACATCACCATACACAATCCATTCTATGGAACTACATAATTGATTGATTATTTGCAGTTTGCTTAAAATAAATTTCATTACACATCTTTTTTGTAAAGGGGAAAGTTGTAAATTTCAACATTTTGAAAGAGTTATTTCATCTATTAATTGGCCTTTATTTTAATTTCAAAGATTTTATTGTCCACTTGAAGTCAATATTAAAAAATGGAATATTCTTATCTTGTCCACTTGAAGTCAATATTAAAAAATGGAATATTCTTATCTTATTCATTGCATAGTTATTTAGGATATGATTATTGTATGTTATATATAATTAATGTGTTAAGAATTTTATTTCTAAAAACATAAAAAATAAAAAAATCATCGAAATATTCTATAGTAATATATAGTAGAACTACATATAATAAAAAAATCATGGAATATTTTATAGTAATATATAGGAAAATTACATATTATAAAGTTATTTTTAATATTTTTATTATTCATTTAAGGTTAGAATTATTATTTTAATTATTCAAATTTGCAAAAGAAAAATATCTAAAACTCAACTCTTTTTTAAGGAATTATCTTTGTAAAGGTTCATTCAACACTAGGAATTTTTATCTAATGATTCCAACTTGCAAAGAGGGAGGAAATAAGTTTGTACGTCTTCTTACATATTATATAATATTAATTACCCATTAAAAAAAAACTTCATAACCAATCATGACAATTCATTATTTTTTTTAATCAAATGGTACTATTCTTTCAAATGTTTTTGAATGTTAACATAATCCACTGTTTCATGAACTAAGGTTTTCTCATTTATTATATTAGCATTAGCTACTACTAAAAAAGGCTCGATAATAAATCATAAAAATCAGTTATACTCTATAATTAAATGACATTATTCTTTCAATTTTTTATGAATATTAATATAATCAAGTGTTTCAGAAGCTAAGATTTTCTTTTTGGAAAATTCATAATTCTCAAAACCACATCACTTAAACAATAATTATCAATAACTATCATGAAGTATATGAGACACTAAGTGGGTTTGGATCAAGGATTTATAGCCTTTAAAAGTGCTCAACATAGTGTTTTCCTTACGAAGAACAATAAAGAAAGGAATACACATATTTTAAATATTAATTAAATCTATGTATATCGTATATTTTTATAATCAAAACATATTTTGTAGGTTTTAGTATGAATATAATTTTAAAAATAAATGAAAGAAGAGGTAACTTTGGAGGACGAAAATTGTTTTTTTTCCTAAGTAAATTTAATCTATTAATATGTAATAAAATATGATTACAATGAGGCACAGGCCTCAACAGCGCTGAACATCGTCTATCAGAAAATAACTTGACTGCCCCATTGATGGGAAACTAGTCTGCAAAGGCAAAAAATACCTATATGTGGGATATCAGTCTTTAAAACAGGAAATATCAAAACATGGTAATAAACCCAGAGAAGTTTCAACAGAACAACCATAACAGAAAAGAGCCAGTCAGCAAAGGAGACCTCAGCTAACATATGGGTGGCACCTGGCTGCCACGTGTCATCACTTGAGCTCGTATGGGGCGAGCTCCTCTTTGATGAGGCACACATTTTGATACCAGTCATCCTCCTCCTCCGACACACTGCTTTGCGGCCCACGAGCAGTTTGGACGCCACCAGAGCTACCAACAACTTCATGTGGTCTTGACGCATCAACCATGCTGCCACCTGGTGGTCACGTGTCTCCAGATTTTCCTTCCGCAGCATGCTGACTGCTACCCAGGGCCTTGCCATGTAGGGTACCTATCTCCTCGTCCATCGGTTGCTTGCCAGAATCACGTCCATTCCTGAGCTTGCATGCCACCCGTTGCTCCGCTCCAATACTTCCCAATGGGGCATCCTACGGCTCGTTTTCTTCAGAGAAAACGATGGTAATGGTGGTTGTAATGACCGGTCTATTCAGTGTGCTGCGGAAGCGAAATTGGGTCGAGTGGGGAGCTGGGTGAGGGGCAGAGGAAAGTCGGTAATGTGGACCGTGGCGTCTCTTCAACAAACACCTTGAAGCTATGCACGTCTCGGCCACTGCAGGTATCAGGATACCTACCGGAGATAGAGCCATGTGGGTTGGGAATTTCAAGTGGAAGGGGAGGGGGATGCGGGGTCAAGGCTTGGCATCATCGAAGGGTGGATGCTACCTCCACAACTTCCTCCTCTTCGGCTTCTCATGCGGTTACGAGTGCGAACCATGGCAGAATGCCAAGCTGAGCTATCAATGGGAGAGTTGGTTGAGGAATTGAGCAAAGGATGAGCAAGGGAAGGCTGGGTGGAAGTCAAATTGCAAAGCATGGATTGGGAATAGTGATGCCCATTGCCAAGGTTTACACAACTCACTAACCAGCAACGGCTCCCAGTGACAGTGCGAGAATAGGGTTCAATAGCTTGGGGAGGACAATTACAATGGAGCAGGGGGGAGGGACGTCATTATGGCAAGGGGAGTCCATATCTGTGCACATAATGGGTAAATCCTAGCCAGAGTACCCATTAAATGTTGCTTGCAGGCTGCCATGAATTTGGCTCAGGCTGGCTTGGGAGGGAACGCAGACGGCCACGTGCGTCATCTCTTGTCGCCTACAAGTCTTATCCTCATGAATGTCTTGATTGTCACCCGCATCTGGGTGCAGGATGAAAATTGTTATTGTTATCCATAATTTTAATTATTTTTTCAATATTTTACATCTGAATGAGAATACTAAATTATAGAAATAAATGAATAATAATATAAAATAAATTATATTAGTAATTTTTAATAACTAAAGATTTGTGTTGGGTGTGGAGCATGATTATTTAGAGGTTCTTTGTTTTCAGGCTGGATATATACCGCAGGAAGTTTTTACGCCCCTCCACACGGGGGGGTTCAGGGACTTGTCTCCCCGCGGGGTCCGAGGGCTTAATCCCCCCCCCCCCCCCCCGCTCGAGGGTTTGGGGGCCAGAAATGCCCCAACAGGGGTTTTGGGGACAACACCCCCGAAGCTAAAACAGATGTAAAATTGCCTTGTCAAAGTATAATAATTTCTAGTCAATCTGGGCTGTTCATTAGGCGGATGATCTAACGGTAGAACTTATGTTTAGTTTAGGGTTTTTTGCCCTAGAAGTCAACCCCTCTCTTTGTATGAGGGCATTGTATTGAGGCTGAGATATAGATGTGTACTTTCCGAGTGAGAAATAGAGAGGTGACACTGTGAGAGAAAACAGAGGATATTACAGCAAGTCTGTTGTAGGTTGTGTCTCTTCATTTTGTTGGATAATAGAAAGGAAGGACTGGCTGTTCGTGGTGAACGTAGCCCAAACTGGGTGAACTACGTATATCTGTGTCTCTTTGGTTTTATCCATTTTCTGTGTTTATATTTATGAAATATTCTATGTGTTCCATTGCTCTGTAATATATAATTTTCTAACAGTGGTATCAAAGCCGAAGGTCTATTTGGCTGACAAACTCGCAGGAATGAAGGGTTCCTCGTTCGAGTGGGAGCAATGGTGGAAGATGGTAAGTTTAGGGTCGAGAAATTTAACGGCCAAAACTTCTCGCTGTGGAAGATGCAGATGGAAGATTATGTGTATCAGAAAGATTTATACCTACCATTGGGTAGAAAAATTAAAATGTCGAGGGGTATGACAGATGAAGAATGAAACCTTCTTGATAGAAAGGCATTCGAAAGAGTACGGTTGTGCCTCACAGCGTCAGTCACATTCAACATTTTGAAGGAAACAATGACAGAGGGTTTGATTAAGGCGTTGGTGAAACTATATGAAAAACCCTCGACCTCAAACAAGGTATTTCTTATGAAACGATTATATAATATGAAGATGTCAGAAGGAGGATCTATTGTAGACCATTTAAATGATTTTAATACTGTTACAAGCCAGTTAAGTTCTGTAGGGGTAAACTTTGATGAGGAAGTTAAAGCTCTGTTATTCTTCTGCTCATTTCCAAAAAGTTGGAATGGTTTAATAATGGCCATTAGTAACTCTATTTTTGGATCTAGTACTTTAAAGTTTGATGATGTTTTTCGGTGCTATCCTTAGTGAGGAAATGCAATGGAAAAGCTCCAGTGAGACATCGGGTAATAGTTTAAGTGCAGAGTCTAGGGGAAGAAAAATGGAAAGATGAAAGAGCTCAGGATATCGTAGTAAATCAAGGAAGGGAAGATCCAAGCCTAGATCGGGGTAGTGTGCTGGAAATGCGGAAAGAAAGGACACCTAAAGAAAGACTGTAGATCTCAGAAGGGAAAAGAAGAAGATGCACATCAAGAAAACAGTCATGAAGCAAATGTGACAGGTGAGGTGTGACAAGATTCTTTGATTCTTTCTTTTGAAACTATTATTGGTTCCTAGGTGGTAAATTCAAGGGCCTCATTCCATGCCACACCTGATAAGAAATATTTTCATGACTATGTTCAAGGAGATTTTGGACAAGTCCATTTGGGTGATGATAAACCCTGTAAAATTATTGGAATGGGTAAGGTTCTTGTAAAACAACAGAATAGAAACCAATGGCTACTAAAGGAGATAAGGCATGCTCCAGATCTGAAGAAAAATCTGATTTCAATAGGGCAGTTAGGTGGTGGAGGTTGTGTGAGAACTTTCACAGATAAAGCTTGGAAGGTCACCAAAGGAGCCCTCGTAATAGAAAGAGGCAAAAAGGTTGGTACACTGTATTTATGCAATGGTATTTCTAACTCTGTTAATGCTTTAACTTGCCAAGGAGCAGATGCAGCATTATGGCATCATAGGCTCATGCACATGAGTGAAAAGGAGATGAAGATTCTTCACTCAAGGAATTTGTTGCCGGGTTTGAAGAATGTTGATTTGGAATTTTGTGGGAATTGCATTTATGGAAAACAGAAGAGAGTCAGATTTCGCAGAGTTGGGAAAGAAAAGAAGAGTGAAAAATTAAATCTTGTGCATACAGATGTATGGGGACTTGCTCAGGTATCATCTCTCGGTGGCTCTCGTTATTATGTTACTTTTATTGATGATGCAACTAGAAAAACTTGGATTTATTGTATTAAGAATAAATCTGATGTATTTGATACTTTCAAGAAATGGAAAGCTTTGCTTGAGATTGAGGCAAGAAACAAATTGAAGTGTCTCAGATCAGACAATGGAGGTGAATATTACAACAAAGAGTTTGATAGGTACTATTTAGAGCATGGAATTCATAGAGAGAAGATAGTTCCAAGAACACCACAAGAAAATGGTGTGTCGGAAAGGATGAACAGAACAATCATGGAGCATGCAAGGTGCATCAGATTTCATGCAGGACTGCCTTTACAATTTTGGGCAGATGTTGTAGATACTATTTTTTATCTAATAAACAGAGGGCCTTCAAGTTCCTTGGATGGTGGTATCCCAGAAGAATCATGGATAGGAAAAAAGGTAAACTACTCATTTTTAAAGCCTTTTGGTTGTGAGGCCTTTGTCTATATTAATCAAGAAAATAGAACAAAGCTTGAGGCAAAGTCAAAGAAATGTACCTTTATTGGATATGATGTTAATGATTTTGGTTATCACTTATATGATTACGAAAATCACAAAATCATTAGGAGCATAGATGTAATATTCAATGAAAAGGTCTTGTATAAGAATCAACTGTAGGAAAAGAAAGAGGAAAAAGAAAACAAGGAATACACAGTTCTTGATGAAATCACTAAAAAAGTAAAGGTGCCTGAAAATAATAATAATTGACAACCACAACAACAACAACCACCACAACAGCAACAAGCACCCCAAACACCTGAAAGTGGTGTTAGAAGATCTACCAAGATAAGTATACCCCCTGAATGATACTTTCCTTCATTATATTATTTATTGTTGACTGATTCTGGTGAACCCGAATGTTATGAAGAAGCAATGCAGGTTGAAAGCAGGAAGAAGTGGGAGGTAGCCATGGAAGAAGAGATGGACTCCTTAATGCATAACCAGACTTGGGACCTATTCAAGTTACCTACAGGAAAAACTACATTGAATAATAAATGGGCTTACAGGTTGAAGGAAGAAGATGGAGGGAAACAAAGGTACAAAGCTAGACTTGTGGTGAAAGGGTTTGCATAGAAGAAATGTATTGATTTTGATGAAATTTTTTCTCCTATTGTTAAAATGATTTCAATCAGAACT
>APFE031186802.1:43675-63938 GCA_000404065.3 Pinus taeda
ATATATTAAAATAAAAGACAGCTGTAAGATAAATGAACAAAAGACAAAACAGTGTGGCTGTAATGACCCAAATCTAATTGTACTATTCCTAAATATCACTTAACTAATAATGAAATAAAAGACAAGTTCCTATATATTTTTTTGATCAACAAACGTAAACGAAACCAAACAATAATGAACCTGTTCTCCTTAGCTGAGACCAAACACCTGGCCATGGTACCCTCAGCTGGATGCTCCTGCATCAGGCTCCCAGGGTAAGAAAAATTCATCGCTCCAATCCGTGAGCTCCTCGACTGAACAACCTGCTTGTTGTATTTGTCTAGCGTCAAGCTATGAACTATCTTCTATGGGACGGTTCTTCCACTTGACCAGATATTGTAGGTATTCCTTCCACCGATTTTTCTTGGCCACCTGAGTGTCAAGGATCCTCTTGATCTCAAGGGGCTGAGTTGAAGGCATTTGTCTCATCCAAGTCTCACTCCCTTCTTGTGTGTCCCGTGTAGGTCATGCGATACTGTCGTCTTCAGGACTGGCAGTATATGGAAACAATTATGCCACATTGAAGACGGGCGAGATGCCTATCCCTAGTGGTAGTTGTAATTCATAAGCATTGGCTGAAAATTTCTAGAGAATTTTGAAAGGGCCAATCTTTTTGTATTTCAGTTTGTTATATGCACTCCTAGGAAAATGTTCCTTGTGCAAATGCGCGATGACTTCATCCCCCACATTAATCTGTACATCTCGCCATTTCATATCTGCCCGCTGCTTATACTTTTGAATCCTATCCTGCAACTTCATCTTTACCTGCTCGTGTAGGTCGTTCATTGCTTTGACGAAATCTTCCCCATCAGCACTCTGTCTTTCCTGTTGTCCTAGATCTCTTAACTCATGCACTCTGCGAGGGTGGATGCCATATAAGATCTGAAAAGGACTATATCTTGTGCCGCGATTTAGTGAGTCGCTGTAAGCGAACTCCACCTGGGCAAGTACACGATCCCACATCTGTGAATTTTCTCCTATTAAACTTCGTAGCAGGTTTCCCAAGCTCTTGTTTACCACCTCTGTTTGCCCATCGGTCTGTGGGTGATAAGCAGAGCTGAAACTTAGCTGTGTGTCCATATTTTTCCACAAGGTGTGCGAAAAGTGCCCTGTAAATTTCACGTCCCTGTTGGAAATAATGGACTTAGGCAGGCCGTGTAGCCTGACTATCTCTGTGAAAAATAAGTGGGCCACATTAGTGGCATCGCTGGTTTTTTTACAAGGGATGAAATGTGCCATTTTCGAGAACCGGTCTACTACCACCATCACAGAATCATAACCCCACTGTGTTCTTGGTAGCCCTAAGATAAAATCCAAGCTGACTGAGTCCCATAGTCTACTCAGAATGGGCAATGGTGTGTAGAGTCTCGTATTCTGACTGTGTCCTTTTGCCAACTAACACACTTAACATCTAGTTACAAATTTTTGTACATCCCTTCGCATTCTTAGCCAATAATAAAAATGGTTGAGATGATCTAAGGTCTTATCAATGCTGAAATGTTCGGCTAGACATCCACTGTGTTTCTCATTGATGATGTTCTCCCTCATCGAATAGTTGGGAATGCATAGCTATCCCCCTTTAAACAATAGCTTCTCCTATAAATTATAGTCTAGCCACGCACTATTGTTCCTCAACAAAGGATTTTGGTAGGCTTCATAAGCCTCCTTGAAATCTACATCTATCTGATACAAGTCTGTCAAATGTTCAAATCCCAACACTTGTACCGTGCTCTCCTATAAGAGAAAAGCTCTTCTGCTCAATGCATAAGCTACTCTGTTGGCCTATCCACTGATATGCTTCAAGACAAACGTGAAACTCTGCAAGTACTCAACCCACTATGCATGTTTGTGGCTCAGCTTATGCTACTGCATCACCTACTGTAATGCAGAATTATCAGAAAACAAAACAAATTCATTCCCCAGCAAATAGTGTCTCCAATGTTTCAATGCTTGGACGACAACATAGAATTCCTTGTCGTAAGATGAGTACTTTTGCCTGCCTTTGCTCAGTTTTTCATTGAAATAAGCAACAGATTTGTCTTCCTGGCTGCGTACAGCCCCAATGGTTGTACCACTGGCATCATAGCGAACCTGGAAACGCTTGTTAAAATCTAGAAACCTCAGGATTGGTCTTTCTGTAATCTTCTTCTTCAGTAATTGGAAGCTTTTCTCTGTTGCCTAAGTCCAACGGAAAGGCTCAATTGCCTTTTTTATAGTATCCAACATAGGTGCAGAGATCTCATTGAAGTTCCTTATTTGCGATAAAAACTTTCCAACCCATGAAAACTACATACCTCAAACACATTTTTCCACATACGCTCCTCTTCTGGACACTCAATAGACCTGTGCCCCCACTTGTGGCACCTGTATCACTGATAGGCAGCTCCTCTGCCCCTACCATTTCCCCTTCCTCGCTGATATGGCCTTCCTCCTCTAGCACTATCTCCTTTTTTCGCTGTCTGTGAAGTTTTAGAACTGTTGCCCTCTTCACTATTATTGGCAGTTCGTCCTTTTCCATAGGATTGTCCTCTTCCTCTCCCGGTTCCCCATCCTCTCCTAGCATTTTGTTTTCTTGTGATCTTCTCCTTTGCCTTCATGGCACTTTGGTAGGCTTCCTCTATGTTCTTTGGGGAAAGAATGCTTATCTCATCCAATATTTTCAATCTCAGGCCATTTACATACATTGTTGTTTTTTTTGGGGTATCCTTCGTGTAACCAACTCTTAAATTTACCCAGTATAATTCTTCAATATATTCTTTCATTATCATCCATCTTTGCCTCAAATTCTACACTTGCCGATGCAGAGCAATCCGGTAATATTTGGGCAAAAATCTGCCTTTCATCTTGGCTACCATTCTTGGCCATTTCTTTATTGGCAACTTATTCATCTTTCTTCTTTCCGCTTGGACACTGTCCCACCACAAGGCCGCGTGTCCTTTCAAATTGGTTGCAGCGAACTTAACTCTACGATCTTTGCCGACCTCTTCACATTCAAAATATTTATCCAATTCGCTAATCCAATCTAACAGAACTTCTATGGACAAGCTGCCATCATAATTTGGAATTTCTGGCTTAGGCTTGCTACTATCCAATAGTACTGACCTTAACAACCTGATTGCAAGTCCTTCCTCATTCGATCCATCTATCGTAACTACAACTTCTTCTTCACTTTCATCTCCTACCTCTGGATCCCTTTTCCTTCCTGCTTCGACTACTGCTAAACGAGCACTAAGGATCCTAACCTTTTCTCATAATCCTTCCTCTGCTACTCTTCGAGCACCTCTTCCACAACCTCCTCTTCCAACTTCCATTTCTCAGGAAAACTCCAAAACCTGGCTCTGATACCACAATATGATGGGACCAACCCTTTACTTAAGGATTAATGTTATTTAACAATGATTAACATAGGATTAAGTCAAAGTGATTATGATTTGCTGGTAAACAATTGATTAGCACAAATATTTGTTTGTCTGTATTGATGGTTGTAATTATTATTGGTAGGCTCGTAGGTGAGAGGACAATTGTCCTTGTCTTGGTTCTCCTTCCCGCTCTTTGCTAAACCCTAACCCTCATTTACACTTCACTCCTGCATTTTTATTTCTCTTGGCTGATGGTGAGGGTTCTTTTTGTTGGTCTACTTGTGACTACAACGAGCTTGCAATTAACACTCCACCCTCACCTGGTTATGGACTCCTTTGTTGGGTGGATGGACAACTCTGCCTGATCTTCTTCTTTGGTTATCTAGTTGGTTTGGCTCGGTTACTATGTTGATAGATTCATCGATTTCATGAGAGGGTTTACTCTACTTCTCTGTGGTTTTGTGCTCTTCTTTGTGGTCACTACTTTTCCTTACCGTTACCTTAGCTCGTTTTGCTTGGGTTCTCCAATGGTGTTTTCTGGTTACCTGCGTGACTATTTCTCTAGTTAATCTGTTGGTAATTTGTTATAGACGCAAGTCGTGGCCATAATGGACCCTTTCTTCACCATCGTTCGGCTCTAGCAAGGTAAGTATTTCCTTCCCTGTTACAGCTGATTTCCTCAACTTTATTTAAAGACTAACAATAGTTGCTCCTCGTGAGCAGGCTTCCTTTTTGTGGTTGCGACCCAAGGGCAAGTTCGTTATTCCAGCGCCGTTTATCGTTTAGGTAAGTCAGTTGTGGAGTTTTTCCATTGTTTGTCATTTGATATCATAGGTTCTGGAATGTCAGTGCTAATGTGCTTCTATTGTCTTTTTGCAGGCTCGGATTGGCTCCTGGTTAGAACACTATTTGGATTTCAACCTAATGAAATCAGCAGGGTCACTTCCTGTTGCGTTCTTTCTATTTATAGGTTTCCTTCTTTGGTTTTTTCTTCTTTGGCGTAGACTACTGATAGGTTAGGAACAGAGGGTCTTGGCATCTTTGGTCTGTTATTTATGTTAAGCGGCCTCCGGGTCCCAGTTGTGTATAACTTTTCTTTCTTCGACAGCGCTGTAACTATTCAAGGTTTCTAACCCTGACCTCGTTGTCTATTTTTTCTCTGAAGAGTGGTTCATTCGGCCTTACAATTGTGGGTCTCGAGCACTTTACATTTATATATTTTGTATGCCAACATTAACGTTAAAGTGTCTATAAGGATGAAAGAAAAATAATATTTCAAAGGCTTAGGATTACCTTTCTCGTGAATACATTTTATAGTGACTATATTTGTTAGTTAGCTGTTGTGGCTGTTGCTTGCTCTCATGCTTCTAGAATTTACGATGTTGCTAGAACTACCTATTCAACCTCTTGTTAATGTTATGTCACTTGCTTGTCATTCGAATTTTGAAACCATGTCTCTGCTTGCCTGGACGGATTTCTGGTAATACAAAAGTGTACAACTTGTCTATTTGTTACAGATAGTAATTAGAGGAAAAGAGAAAGAAAATAAATCTCGGACTATTTAATAACAGATGGGTTCAAATGCTCAGGTTTTGAAAATTGTCTATTTTTGAATTATTTTCCTGTACCGGTATATCAAACCCTTTTCAAAATGTGGTACATTTGATTTTTTATTGTTTTGATACATTTACCCAAACTGTTCACAGTTATTTCTACAGTTACATGGTTGGTAACCACTTTGGTCTTTTCTGGTTTTCTTGCTCTGTAAGATATACAATGTATATATTTTTTTAAATGAAAGACAATTGTAAGAAAAATGAACAAAAGACAAAACAGTGTGGTGGTAACGACCCAAATCTAACTGTATTGTTCCTAAAAATCACTTAACTAATAATGAAATAAAAGACAACTTCCTAAATACTGTTTTGATCAACAAATGTAAATGAAACCAAATGATAATGAATATGTTCTCCTTAGCTGAGACCAAACACCCAGCCATGGTACCATCAGCTGGATGCTCCTGCATAACTTTGCAAAGACAATACTTAAAAGGAAATTACAAGAAATAAGTGTATTAAAATTAAAATTAGTTAATGAAAAAAGGAACCATTGCATTCACGAAAAGGTAAAGAAACCCTAAATAAAAAATTTATTTAAAAGAAAATAATAAAATATAACTAATGAGTAATGTGATCCAAATTTTAGATTTTTATTTTGGAAATATTATCCTTTACTTTAATAAAAAAATAAACACAAAAAAAATTGAGTTTGACAATAAAGGAAATTCAGAAAGAATATATAAATTATTGAAAAAAATAATTTAAATCTAAAAAAAAATTAAAGAACCCTTATTAGCAAAACAAAATAGATGAGATTGAAATAAAAACATTGAATTATAATTAAAAGTGAAAAATGCACCCAATTATCTCATGAACCTTGAAAATACTAGTTGTATCATCAAGACCATTAGACCCTCTTAAAAGTGTAGGGTGGACATGAAAATTAAAAAGCTAGTGGAAACCATCACATCTCTTTTGCTTCCAAGAAACACAAGTCCTATTATGAGTATTAGTCATAATTGAAGTAAAGTGGAATAATTATTATAAGGAGAACAATAGTACTAATTGAAATAAGTCGTCTCTGTCTTAAGTTGAATTATGAGTTTCTAATATATGTGGCTTGCGGGCTATTGCATATATCTAAGGAGGTTGTTACTTTCCCATCAAAAAATAACATTGAAAAAAGATAAGTAACACTTTTCTAAATCAACTCTCCAAGAAGCACCCTTAAAGTCATTAGAAACTCTAAGACTCTCAAACCCAAAGGAGCATTAAACATATATGTGCATGTGGCCATATTGAAGATGCTCATTTTAGTTTAGTTATCCTCAAATATTTTGGAGTTCTTTTACCTTGGTGTCAACACACCATCACGCATTAGGTAGTCACACAACTTTGGCAAACCCGTGAGTGGGTTAATGAGGGAGTCACGTGCCATCACAAAAAGTTGGCAAGATGAGTTGCACAAAATGAGTTGGGCATTATCCCAAATTGCAACGTGATGGACATGGTCAACATTTAGTTTAGGTCATAATACCAGAGTGCGCAAGGGTTGAGTGAATCAAATTCGTGGTTTCTACCATTGTGTAGGTGTGGGGTGAACATCACATTCTGGTGAAATGACATAACTGAATGGTTGGAGTGACATCATGCACCATCTATAACATCTTAAATAAATTCTTGAATCAAGACAACACACCAATTTTTTTAAAACCTTTGATTGAAGTTTCCACTTACCTCTCCTAAAAACTAAAAATAAATGCCTTAAAATTCCCTTAAGTAAAACAAGCCCTCAATCTCTAACCTAAAAACAATTTGTAATGAGGTGAAAAAATACCCCTAACCAAAATTAAAACTAATACCATCCTATATACCCATTACCTATAAATAAAAGAAATGCCTAAACTTAACAACCTAACATATAGTGTAATTATTTAAAATAAGATACAAACCAATTATTTCAACTTTAAAAACTAAATCTACTCTTTAATACTAAAATGGACATAAAAGCCAATAATCCTATTTGAGATCCAAAATTGATAATGAAAAAGGGAAGGTATTTCGTAAATCTTTCCGAACAAAAGTGAAATACTTAACCAACTCCCCCTTCATCCATCCTAAAGCCATGCGAGGAATCCATATAATTTTGTAAATCATGTTAATCTATAAAGTACTTTACTTTGGATTTGTCTGATATCATTTTTGGAATTTAAATCTCATTGAAGATTTTAAAAAAATGATAGATAGGTTCTTAGAGTACTAGAGTTTCCAATGGTTTCCACACATTTACATATGTAACATGCAAATTGTTGCGTATTGTCATGGGAATGTTTACTTCTTCGTTAAAAAATAACATTGACAAAATATATAAGTAGAACCTTTCTAAAAAACCTCTCTATTATTCACCCTTAACCTTATCAATACCGAGGGTAAGGGTAAATGTAATACTCTCAAACTCGAGGGCGCATTAGGCATATAAGTGCATTTGGGCATATTGAAGATGGTATAGGATGGACGAGGAACGAGCGGTCGGTTAATTTGGTGCGTTGCAGTGCGTGTGTCAACCCGAGCGACCGAATGGACAAGCCACATAACAGCAGAGATGTCAGTGGTGTATAGCACAGCACACGATGCAGTGCGAGAGGTTGGAACATTTGATCGAGATGCAGAATTGTGACCGTGCCTACCTTCCGGGGCAAAGCAAATGTTCCTAGTGTCGTGGGGATTTATTACAATAGTTATAGTTCTGCCCAAGGTGCTGCTCGAGTGTTCCAGCAGAACTGAATAAATTTGGGATTTATTACAGGTCCGAATTTGGTTTTTACTGTAATTTTGGATCCGGAATTTGGGTTTTACCGTAATTTTGGGTCCCGAATTCTGCATTAACTCGATTACACAACTCATTAACTAATAATTATGCACGGCCACACCAGACTAACAACGAAATTCAAGCTTGTGAATGGTCGGTGAGCAATAAATGCATATGTCGCCGGAGGCAAATTGCCCCGATCTTTGAGGCACTTTGGTCGTAATTATGCCGTAAGGCGTTCTCTTTGAGAAAGACATCCCTAAAATGTGACGTGTGCGATATTCAGCGATTGATTCTGTGTGTTAGACGATTGGGGTGTTTTCTGCCGTTGGTTTAATTTTTTTTTTTAATAAAAAAATGTTATTTTTTCCACCAGCTGGAAGACAGAGAGGGAGGATCTGGCAATGGGCCATGAAAGGCTAGCCCTCCTGGCGATGAGACTATTCACAGTGACTGAACCAAAACGTGTCTTAGCAGTGACTAAACGTGTCTTTCTTCTTGGTTTGGTGTATTTCTCCCTGCCTGAGGGCTTTGTGCTGTTATATCACTATTTATACCCTCTCCTTCACACATGGGATTTCCTGGCTGCCTTAATTTCATTGCCTAATTAGCTGCTCAGGTTCATACAACTCCTTGTGAAGTGATTACTGCCTTTGCCCAGAAGTCTTCGGAAGTCTTCCTACCATTAATCTGTTGGGGTCTGTACAGATATGTGAATTTTTTTTGGGGTGAATTTGCATGTTTTAGCTTATTTTGTAAAAATATTAAACCTCTCATTTTCTAGCTTATCCTTGTGATTTCTTTGTGATTCTACCATTTCACTAAATTTATCTTAACCTAGTCATTGGGTGAATTGCAGATGTGCAATTTGTACCCAATAGAGTGTGGGATTAATTAATTTATGTGGGTTTGGTTCGAATTAGGTGAATTATAAATCTGCAATTTCACAAATTAATTAAGTTAGCATGGGTTTGGTTAGAATCGATGGATTATACATCTGCAATTTCATTTCAGAAAAAAAATCAATGAAAGCAAACCACAGTAATGCCAATTAGAATTTAACCTGGTCATTGGGTGAATTGCAGATGTGCAATTTGTACGCAATCGAGTGTGGGATTAATTAATTTATGTGGGTTTGGTTCGAATTGGGTGAATTATAAATCTGCAATTTCTAGTAGTCCAGTGTCAAATTAATTAAGTTAGTGTGGGTTTGGTTAGAATCGTTGGATTATACATCTGTAATTTCTTTCTGAGTGTTGAGTATGCAATATTTAATATCCAGGTAGATCGAGAGATCTGATAGTAATAACTTCTTGTTATGAAATTTCCATCCCATCATCCTATAAAATTTATCCATCCATCCACTACATTTCTGATGCATTTTGCACTATGCACACAAAGAAATGGATGTACATAAAACCTCTAATAAGCCTAATAAGGTAAAAGAAGCAGTCGTACATTTCATATTAAGAACATGCAAAAGTATTCATAGTTCTCGATGCAGGAGAGCCCAAGCAAAATAATTATTTTGTGATATCACAATACTGTATAACTTTGCCAATGATTGTTATAAACGAAGATTAAGTTTGTGAGGTTTGTGGAAGCTGACAGTTGTATCGAATGGCATTTCCTACTGATACGTAAGCAACTGATATTGTCATTTCCTAATTCGGCTTTGATGCATTTTGCGCTATGCACACAAAGAAATGGACGTACATAAAACCTGTTCACTGCAGTAATATGTTTTATTTATTTTATGAAGAGATTAAATATAGACCGTAGATTCCACCAGCAATTTTGCTGCAAGGGTTTGAAAAAATGATGTCTTTCATGTTTGATAAATTCTACATTTTATACATAAAAAAGCTTGTAAATGAAACCTTTGCTTTCAAGTAATAGGCCAAAGAAACTGAAGATATAATCTGCAAGGTTTGATGAGCACACTAAAACATAAAAAATTTATTAAGTACATTTCGAAAAATGTGGACAATATTGCACGAATAAAATGAAGTTTGATTATGTTGAGCGATATTAATTTGTCTGTATAATTTAAGCAGGTTTAATGTTTAAGAGCTTATATTTCTTCTTTTAAAAAATAATATTAATTTCATGTTTTTAATAATATTAATACTAGCATTTGCAGCCAAGGATGCAAAGGAGAAGACCTAAGAATGTCGAATAATGGCTGCTTTCAAACCTCATACAGTAGGAAAACATTATTTTGTTTATACATATATCGACCCAATTCGAAATATCTATGTTGGTTGTGTACGCATTGCTTAGATAGTTTAAAACAATGTTATCCATTTATGAACTCGCCCTATTTGCATCTTATCATTATTAGGGTTCTTTATGCCTATTTATTTGTATATATAGATTCTGTTCCTCCACTTTAATGAGTAACTTCACGTAATCCAAAATCCAAAAGAATCCCAGTGACAAAAATAAAACAATGCAAACAGACTGTCGGCTTTAGCTACTTACCTAAACCGAATATGAAATAGAAATGACCATATTTACCTAAACTGAGTATGAACCAGAGATGGCCAGAAAGTAATCTAATAGAATCGATTCAACATACAGTAGGAAAACATTATTTCGTTTATACATATATCAACCCAATTCGAAATATCTATGTTGGTTGTGTACGCATTGCTTAGATAGTTTAAAACAATGTTATCCATTTATGAACTCGCCCTATTCACATCTTATCATTATTAGGGTTCTTTATGCCTATTTATTTGTATATATATATTTTGTTCCTCCACTTTAATGAGTAACTTCAGGTAATCCAAAATCCAAAAGAATCCCAGCGAAAAAAATAAAACAATGCAAACAGACTACCGGCTTTAGCTATCTAAACTTCAATGTCTGTGTGTCGAAAAAATAATGAAACAGGAAATCATTAACGACAATTACAACCTAAGATGAATTCACGCGATTAAGTTTTTGTTATCCTCCTTACGATATATTTGATTTTAAAATGATCAAATGCCTAATGGAGTGTGGACAACGGAGAAATTTCAATGTTTTACGTGGAGTGTTGAGACTTTTCATTACACAGAGTTTTCTCTGCATTCCACATGATGAGAAAGCTTCCGCATAATGAAATCTCTTTCATTAAACCAAATTAAATAAAACAATAAGTAATATATTTTCTTTGATGCATAAATACAACCTCATCTAAAGTCAAAACTTCAACTAAATACGCTGTGTACCTTCAGTTTGTTGAGGAGATCATACCCTGTTAGTTCTAGCATGAAATAATCTGTGATATTCAAATTGAACTTTAATGGTTGCATGACAAAAGAAAACAACGAAACAAGAAATTTTTAATGAAAATTACAACCTAAAACGAATTCATGTGATAAGGTTTTTCTATCCTCCTTACAATGTAGTTTATTTTAGTTTATTTTTAGTGGACAGCGGAGAGCTTTCATTGTTGTATGTTGAGTGCGGAGTAAACTGTGTGGCTGCGTGGAGGAGAATCTTGATGAATGAGAGACAAAGTTAATACAGCTTGAGCACATGGATTTTTGTGTGAAAGCATGGAGGATGCACTGTGAACTGACCAGTTGTGTGAACTCATTGTGAACTTGAATCGTTGTGGAGCGGTTATGTGAGATATCTATGTTGGTTGTGTACGTATTGCTTAGATAGTTTAAAACAATGTTATCCATTTATGAACTCGCCCTATTTGCGTCTTATCATTATTAGGGTTCTTTATGCCTATTTATTTGTATATATATATATTGTGTTCCTCCACTTTAATGAGTAACTTCAGGTAATCCAAAATCCAAAAGAATCCCAGCGACAAAAATAAAACAATGCAAACAGACTGCTAGCTTTAGCTATTTGCATCTTAACATTATTAGGGTTCTTTATGCCTATTTATTTGTATATATATATTCTGTTCCTATTTGTATATATATATTCTGTTCCTATTTGCATCTTATCACTTCTTCTCTTTTTTGCTTATCACTTCTTTTTTATTAGCTTGCAGATCCATCATTCATCCTTACAATTGATTCAGCCTTCACTATTGATTCAGCCTTTAGCCTTCAGGTATTTAATTTAATTTGTTTTTGAATGATTTCTTTATTGATGTTGTTTAGTTACATTTAATTTTTCAAATTATTTTCAAATTAAATATTTAATATGTTATTTAAGTTCTGCACTATATTTATTAATGGTACAAAGATGTATGATATATTTTTTTTTATTACAATAATATAATGTACAAAGGAAAATGTTTGAATTTATATAATATAAAGTGATAATTCTCTTAAATTTAAATTTTTATGTTAAAATATTGAGAATTAGATTAATTAAGTTAGTGTGGGTTTGGTTAGAATCGTTGGATTATACATCTGTAATTTCTTTCCGAGTGTTGAGTATGCAATATTTAATATCCAGGTAGATCGAGAGATCTGATAGTAATAGCTTCTTGTTATGAAATTTCCATCCCATCATCCTATAAAATTTATCCATCCATCCACTACATTTCTGATGCATTTTGCGCTATGCACACAAAGAAATGGAGGTACATAAAACCTCTAATAACCCTAATAAGGTAAAAGAAGTAGTCGTACATTTCATATTAAGAACAGGCAAAAGTATTCATAGTTCTCGATGCAGGAGAGCCCAAGCAAAATAATTATTTTGTGATATCACAATACTGTATAACTTTGCCAATGATTGTTATAAACGAAGATTAAGTTTGTGAGGTTTGTGGAAGCTGACAGTTGTATCGAATGGCATTTCCTACTGATACGTAAGCAACTGATATTGTCATTTCCTAATTCGGCTCTGATGCATTTTGCGCTATGCACACAAAGAAATGGACGTACATAAAACCTGTCCACTGCAGTAATATGTTTGATCTATTTTATGAAGAGATTAAATATAGACCGTAGATTCCACTAGCAATCTTGCTGCAAGGGTTTGAAAAAACGATGTCTTTCATGTTTGATAAATTCTACATTTTATACATAAAAAGGCTTGTAAATGAAACCTTTGCTTTCAAGTAATAGGCCAAAGAAACTGAAGATATACTCTGCAAGGTTTGATGAGCACACTAAAACATAAAAAATTTATTAAGTACATTTCGAAAAATGTGGACAATATTGCACGAATAAAATGAAGTTTGATTATGTTGAGCGATATTAATTTGTCTGTATAATTTAAGCAGGTTTAATGTTTAAGAGCTTATATTTCTTCTTTTAAAAAATAATATTAATTTCATGTTTTTAATAATATTAATACTAGCATTTGCAGCCAAGGATGCAAAGGAAAAGACCTAAGAATGTCGAATAATGGCTGCTTTCAAACCTCATACAGTAGGAAAACATTATTTCGTTTATACATATATCGACCCAATTCAATATCTATGTTGGTTGTGTACGCATTGCTTAGATAGTTTAAAACAATGTTATCCATTTATGAACTCGCCCTATTTGCATCTTATCATTATTAGGGTTCTTTATGCCTATTTATTTGTATATATATATTCTGTTCCTCCACTTTAATGAGTAACTTCACGTTATCCAAAATCCAAAAGAATCCCAGGGACAAAAATAAAACAATGCAAACAGACTGCCGGCTTTACCTATTTACCTAAACCGAATATGAAACAGAAATGACCATATTTACCTGAACTGAGTATGAACCAGAGATGGCCAGAAAGTAATCTAATAGAATCGATTCAACATACAGTAGGAAAACATTATTTCGTTTATACATATATCGACCCAATTCGAAATATCTATGTTGGTTGTGTACACATTGCTTAGATAGTTTAAAACAATGTTATCCATTTATGAACTCGCCCTATTTGCATCTTATCATTATTAGGGTTCTTTATGCCTATTTATTTGTATATATATATTTTGTTCCTCCAATTTAATGAGTAACTTCAGGTAATCCAAAATCCAAAAGAATCCCAGCGCCAAAAATAAAACAATGCAAACAGACTGCTGGCTTTAGCTATCTAAACTTCAATGTCTGTGTGTTGAAAAAATAATGAAACAGGAAATCATTAACGACAATTACAACCTAAGATGAATTCACGTGATTAAGTTTTTGTTATCCTCCTTACGATATAGTTGATTTTAAAATGATCAAATGCCTAATGGAGTGTGGACAACGGAGAAATTTCAATGTTTTATGTGGAGTGTTGAGAGTTTTCATTACACAGAGTTTTCTCTGCATTCCACATGATGTGAAAGCTTCCGCATAATGAAATCTCTTTCATTAAACCAAATTAAATAAAACAATAAGTAATATATTTTGTTTGATGCGTAAATACAACCTCATCTAAAGTCAAAACTTCAACTAAATACGTTGTGTACCTTCAGTTTATTGAGGAGATCATACCCTGTTAGTTCTAACATGAAATAATTTGTGATATTCAAATTGAACTTTAATGGTTGCATGACAAAAGAAAACAACGAAACAAGAAATTGTTAATGAAAATTACAACCTAAAACGAATTCATGTGATTAAGGTTTTTCTATCCTCCTTACAATGTAGTTTATTTTAGTTTATTTTTAGTGGACAGCGGAGAGCTTTCATTATTGTATGTTGAGTGCGGAGTAAACTGTGTGGCTGCGTGGAGGAGAGTCTTGATGAATGAGAGACAAAGTTAATACAGTTTGAGCACATGGATTGTTGTGTGAAAGCATGGAGGATGCATTGTGAACTGACCAGTTGTGTGAACTCATTGTGAACTTGAATCGTTGTGGAGCGGTTATGTGAGATATCTATGTTGGTTGTGTACGCATTGCTTAGATAGTTTAAAACAATGTTATCCATTTATGAACTCACCCTATTTGCATCTTATCATTATTAGGCTTCTTTATGCCTATTTATTTGTATATATCTATTCTGTTTCTGTTCCTCCACTTTAATGAGTAACTTCAGGTAATCCAAAATCCAAAAGAACCCCAACGACAAAAATAAAACAATGCAAACAGACTGTCGGCTTTAGATATTTGCATCTTAACATTATTAGGTTTCTTTATGCCTATTTATTTGTATATATATATTCTGTTCCTATTTGTATATATATATATATTCTGTTCCTATTTGCATCTTATCACTTCTTCTCTTTTTTGCTTATCACTTCTTTTTTATTAGCTTGCAGATCCATCATTCATCCTTACAATTGATTCAGCCTTCACTATTGATTCAGCCTTCAGCCTTCAGGTATTTAATTTAATTTGTTTTTGAATGATTTCTTTATTGATGTTGTTTAGTTAGATTTAATTTTTCAAATTATTTTCAAATTAAATATTTAATATGTTATTTAAGTTCTGCACTATATTTATTAATGGTACAAAGATGTATGATATATTTTTTTGATTACAATAATATAATGTACAAAGGAAAATGTTTGAATTTATATAATATAAAGTGATAATTCTCTTAAATTTAAATTTTTATGTTAAAATATTGAGAATTAGCTTGTCTGGATTATATTGGGGATTTTCCGCGATTGGGCTATTAATTTGCATACCACTATGCAGCTTATGTTGGTTACTCACGCAGCAATGTTGAAATACAGATACTTTTCCTTGGCCTACTTTGTTTTGTCATTTGGCGATTCAACTTTTAGTGTTGAAGGACATTTCTGGATATTTGTTGTATTTTTCATCTCTGGTAACAACCTTAATCTCCTTTCCAAGTTTTTGCTTCATTTCTATTCCTTCCATGGACCATGCTAGAGAATCCTCTTCCATCAATTGTACAGTAACCACTGAGGAGCTACAGGGTCTTATAAATTTAATTCAAAATTATTTCCCGATTGAAATGATTTAGTTATAAATATGCTTTCTTGATAATTTAGTTTTTTTCCTTTGTGTTAGACTAGTGCAAAGTGGTGCCGTCATGGCTGTCTTGTTTCTAGTGAACAGACTCTAGAAAATCTTTGATACAAACTTCAATAGCTTTGCTTATGTCTGTCAGAATTCTGGAATAGCCATATCCTTGTATTGGTATTATATTGCACTTGGCATTTTTTTTGTCATCCACACACTAAGAAAGTGGAAAACAAATACATGCATGTACATTTACATTCAGAATGCATGCAGAAATTGATATAGGACTTAACGTGTGTTGTCTGCTCTATGTTGAAATAATTTCACTTTTCTTTCCTTAGTAGCTAGGATTTTCAATGCAAAAAGAAAGTATGCGTTTGTTTATCATCTTAGATTGCATATTTAGGAATTGTATATGTACATCACGCGATCAACCTTAAAGGCAAACTTCTTAAGAAAGATCAACTCTAAAATACATTTCAATAAACATAACAACGCTTTGGAACCTAACGCACACCATTTAGAAGTCTAGGCTAGAGACGTATTCTGGCGTCGTAAAACCTGGTAACTATCACTTTCATCGTAGGTTGGGTGGTTCCTCCTCTTTGAAACGACAAGTGCCAGTACAGACTTGTGTTCCCACGTACCGTCGAGTATATATTGGGAGACCACAATAGGCTATATCCTTTATGCTTAGGAAGCCGTGTCTGCCGCCCTATCTATCGCAATGCACTGAACACAGCATTTGGGAAGATTGACTGTCGTACCTTAAAAAGTATTCTGCAGTTTTGCGATTGGTTTGGTAATCCCACTGTCTAGATATCCAGAGTAGTCACTTTCGTTCTTTTCGGACTCCTTAAAAGAAAAGGACCATTTGAGCACTTGTCACTTCAGGCTCATTAAAATATTGAAGGCGACTAGAGTCATCTTTAGCTTTTTCTCGACTCTTAAAAATTGAAAAAGCAAATTGTGTCAAAGCGTCATAAAATTTATTTAAATCGAAATAGCCTCATTGTTCCCTCGTTGCTCTTAAGGTGAGAAAATGGAGCCCACCAGCCGAGGATTTCCCCTATGGGGAACCCTACTCCCTTTTCCTCTAGGGGATATGTTGTTGCACCTCATATGGCTACATTGTCCCCTCCAGGGCTTCCAATTGGCCTCCTAGTATGGATTTTCTCAACCTATGTCATTCAAAACACTGTGACTCTTGAAGAAACAACTCAGCAACCAAATGATACTAGAGTTTCAGAGGCGACTAGAGTCATCTTTGGCTTTTTTCGACTCTTAAAATTTGAAAAAGCAAGTTGTTTCAAAGCGTCATAGATTTTATTCGAATCGGAATAACCTCATTGCTCCCTCGTTGGTTTCAGGTTGAGAAAATGGAGTCCACGAGTCAAGGATTTCCCCTTGGGGGAATCCTACTCCCTTCTCCTCTAGCGGAGAAGTTGGTGTACCTCATATGGCTACATTGTCCCTTCCAGGGCTTGTAATTCACCCGCCGGTATGGCTTTTCTCGACCCTGCCGTTCAAAACACCATGATTATTGGGCCATCATGACAGCAACCAGGTGGTACTAGAGTTACTCCCAAACCTTCTACTTCGTTTGTTCCTCCCTCTCCTTCTTCCTCTTCGCTTGGTGGAACTATGCTTCAAAAAAAAAGCTCGTAATGGAAGTTGTTCTGATAAATGTCTCTCTTCTTTGTGTTTACAAACTTCGATGCCCACTCATTTAGAAAAAAAATTGAACATGCTTCTTTCCCTTTGCCCTTTAATTCATATTTTTTCAAGTAATGTTGTAGGAATGTAGTGAATTTTAAACATCTTACGCAGAGAAAACAACATTTTTTGCGTTTTGTTTTGCACCAGAAAATGACAACAAACCTTACTGAAAATGCAATTTCCTCAATGTTATCTGGCTCAACTCATATCCAACCATGCCTGCAAATTGTTGAGCTTGAGCCAATACAATCAGTGCAAAAATCACCTCCGCGATATCGTACTGCAATTTCAGACGGAACACATAAGAAACACATCATACTTCCAAAAGAGTTCAATGATCTCGTATTAACAGGCTTGCTACAAAAGGGCTCTGTTATAAATGTTAAAAGTTGGGCTACCTCGGCTATTGGTCCATCAACGTAAGTTTGTTATGAATTTCCTATTTCGAAATTTTGCATTTTTTTTTATACCACAACAGCTCCTAACAATTATTCCTATGGCTCTCAATTGTTGTGTAGGTCTATAAAGCTAATAGACTTTGAAATATCTACTTCATTTGCACCCTTAATTGGCAATCCAAAAACTTTGAGTGTGCCCATCACATCTAATGAAAACACTCCATCCTCATCAGACCCGCAACCTTTATCAAAAAGACATTGCCCTCTTCCAACTACTCCAACTCCGTCTATTCTGCCAATTCAAATTCCCATCAAATCATTAAATCCTTACCACTCAAATTGGTGCATAAAAGGATACGTCCAAAGGAAAACAGCTCTTCGGCAATTTTAGAATCAATATGGACCCGGTAGAGTGTTTGGTTTCGACCTCTTCGATGCAGAGGGTGGAGAAATACATATTACATGTTTCAACACTGTCGCAGATAATTTTTTTGACAAAATCCAAAATGGAAATGTCTACATTTTCTCTAAAGGGAATGTTAAAATGGCTAATAAGAAATACAACCACTTGAACAATGATTGGGAAATTTTGTTGAATGCATAATCTACCATAGAACATGTTGCCGGCGAAAAAAAACATAATCCAACGGTGCAATTCAATATAAAATCAATTAATGCTATCAGAACAACAACCGTCAACTCCATTGTTGATGTTCTCGGTGTTGTCACAGACATTTCTGGTGTGTGCACCATACGTAGAAAAGATGGCTCTGAAGTCAATAAACAAACAGTACAGCTTCGCGACATGTCAGAGTATAGCATAGATGCAATCTTTTGGGGAGATAATTTTAATGCCGTGTCACAAGAAATCTCCTCCCTATGTGCTACGGGAAATAACCCCATCATTGCAATCAAATCTGCACGCGTTGGAGAATTTAATGGAAAAAATATCGGCACTACAGCAAGAACCATTATTCTTGTAGATCCTGACATTGAAGAGGCTCATGCGCTAAAGTCGTGGTTTAAAAAAGAAGGTTCGACTGCAGCTTCTACATCTTTGACAACAAGATCTCCTTTCGGCCACCAACAAAAAAAAATAACAATTTCTGACATTTACAATATGGATTTCTTAGAGAAACCTACTTTTTTCCAATTAAAGGGCACAATAACAAAAATTGGGATGGATAGTTTTCACTACATTTCTTGCCCGTCTCTCATTGGCGGGAAAAAATGCATGAAAAAAATTATTCCACAAAATACAGGGATGTGGTTCTGTCCAAAATGCAATGCTGAAGTACGCGACTGTGATTACAGATACTTATTGAAAATCAACATACAAGATCACACTGGTGAATTGGCTTCAACTGTTGCTTTCGAAGATGCGGGCTCTACAATTCTAGGAAATAATGCCAAAGACTTCTATCTATTATCTTCAGATCCAGAACTTATTAAGGAAATTGTCTCTAGGGCACTATGGACATATCATATCTTCACATTGTCGATGAAGACTGAGACTTTTAAAGAGGTTCCATGCTTGAAATGCGTTATCATAAAAGAAGAAAAGTTGCATTTCACGGCAGAATGCAACAACATCCTTCGAGAAATTTAGAACATCTCGTCATTGTAGACAAATCTTTCAAAATGTATTCCTTGCTTTTTAGCAATTCCTATTGTCCAATTTTATAAATACAACTTTACAAGATATACTGTTGCATGCCTTCTTATGAAATTTTCTTATATACCATTGAAATGAGTATTGTTCTCCATTGTACCTAGCATTATGTGGGTAGACAAATTCACATTTTCTTCCCTTTCATCAGATTTACACATGAAACTACCTACATGTATATAGAAAAAATACTAATATGTTGTTTCAAAAACATTACTCAAATAAAAAATTTCCCATGGGACTATTCAGAGCTTGGATTTTTTTCCCTTCTTTTGCTTTCTATTGCGTTTTTTACCCTTCTTTCGCTTTCCTGCAATCGCATCATTGTTGTCTCCAAATAACATTCTTCTTTTCCTCTCTCTTGCTTATAGGTACCATAAATTTTGCGAATGGCTTCTTGTTCTAATAATGAACGTGCTCGAAGATACTATGCAACAAATAAAGAAAGAATAAATGCACGGCATCGTGAGCTTTACCAATCAAGAAAAGACACCACGGAATGTCAAAAAAACAAAAAACAGAAGGAAAACCAACCTTCCTCATCTGCAATGGCCCACCCTGGAAACAATCCTCCCTTGCAATTATCCGACTCTTTATCTTCTTAGCAAACCTCTCAAACAAATACATCCATTGTTCATTGCCCTGACCCCTCCTTCGCACATGATTTCAACAACATTTATACTAATCAAGCACATCGAGATTTTCGTGCAAAGATTGATAAACTTCCACCTAAATTCCCATGCTCCATTTGTCTTGAATCATATCCGGGAATACATATCCGCAATTCCAACCACATGTATTGCTGCTCCAGATGCATCTCTGAAACAAAGGGTCATCGCTTCTCATTATCAAACAACATGGACCCTGGTCGTCAACCAGCTACCCTTGCATCTC
>APFE031186802.1:64653-87607 GCA_000404065.3 Pinus taeda
ACTGCAGAAGCCGCTGTCCCCCTTCCACTTGAACCCCCCCATGAGCTCACCGAAGATTTCACAAACCCATCCGCAGACCAAACATCATCATTCGTCCCCATCATACCTAATACAAATACAGAAATCCAAGAAATCCGCCATTATTTGCATGCTTACAACCACCAATCTGATACTGCAATTGAGTGGCCAACAATTGGTTTATCGCCAGTCAACGAATACAACACAGAAGGTCTACTCTCTATGGCTTTCCCTGCCCTTTTCCCAATAGGAGCTGCAATGCCGAATCAGCCAAGAATGAAAGCAGTGCAATTACATGAATATGCACTCCATCTCGTACATTACTACGATAATAGATTTGGAAAGCACCCACGCTTTCGTTATTACATATATAATCTCATGATGCGGCATCGCAGTCAAGAAACAACATCGTTTTTTGTGAAAAAGAACATCACAGATAACTTTCCAGTATCTATTCAGGATCTAAGCCTCCGCTTACAGCAGTTTCCAGATGAGCAATTGGCAGAGCAAGTCACGCGCTTTGGTAGCTCTTTACGTGGAACAAGGTCATTTTGGCACAAAGCTAAAAATGAACTAACGAACATGATATCTCAACTTGGCTGCCCGACGTTCTTCTTCACATTGAGTGCAACTGATACAAAGTGGCCTGATCTTCATGCAATCATGCCCGGATGTCTTCCTTCTGATATTGCAAAACAACAAAAGTGGAGAAATGAAAACATTGTATCTTACCCACATTTAACATCGTTGTATATGCACCATATATTCACAGCATTTCGTGAGATTATCTTAGAGAAACACTTGAATACAAAAGATTATTGGTACAGGTACGCATTCTACCGCATTTTTTTTTCCCTACAAGAACTCTAAACAACATTCCTCGCCTATTGCAAAATTAACTTACAAAAACGCATACTCGATAGGTATGAATGGCAACATAGGGGGTCTGCGCACATCCATGGTTTCCTTTGGATCGAAAATGCACCTAATATGGAGAGCCTCAACTGGGAAGACATAGAAGCAGTAGATATTGCAAGGCAGTTCTTCGACAAATATATTTCCGCTTGGAACCCTCGTGCTCCTTCAACTTCAAACCAACCAAATGCTAGGCCAGATCCCAAAGACCCTTGTCTATTGTCCACACAGCAAATATTCAGTACCAATCCTTCCAGTGACTATGAACAACTCGTCAACTGTGTTGAACGTCACACAAAATGCTCGGAAAGCACGTGCCTAAGAAAAAAAGGGTCCTCACTCCAATGTCGTTATCAAGCACCGTGGGAATTACACCCAAAATCGGCCTTATTCATTGACTCCAGTGGCCAAAAAACATACACTCCTGCTCGCAATGACGATCGACTCAATAGCCATAACCCTACCATCCTATCTATTTGGCATGCAAATGTTGACTGCCAACCAGTGCTCTCCATACACGCTGTGCAAAAATATATCGCCAAATATGCATCCAAAGCAGAAAAAAAATCTGAAAGCTTCCACCAAATGCTACGTAGAATTGTCCTTGCTTCACCCACTGCTGACCCAGCAACATCCGCATTTCAAAAATTTCTTGCAGAAACCCTTGTTGATCGTGACATTGGAGCGCAGGAAACCTGCCATATGTTGCAAAAATTTCCCTTAACATTATGTAGCCGACCATTTGTTTCCTTAAATGTAAGCCAGAAAATTCTTCTGCGCCTTCCGCAAATGGTCGCCGCCTCCACTACATCCCAACACATCATAGACACATATATCCAGTGCCCTTCCACCCTAGAGGCCACATCACTAATAGAATTAGCAAGGTCCTGGTCATATGATCCTCGTCGCAAAACAAACAAATGGAAACAAAGGCCTACAAAAGAAATTATTCGGGTCATACCACGTTACTCCTCCATACCATCCATAACTGAACCTTGCTACGCTGACTTTTGCAGGGTTGAACTTATGCTATACAAACCTTTTTGCCATATCGTCCAGGATATAGGAGACTCTCCTGCAGAATTCACCGCAAATTGGGAAACATTTCGTCCATTCTACAATCCTTGGCATCAACACCGCACTCTATCTGATATTGAAGTTGTCACAGATGATACCTCAGCTATAAATGAAACCAGCGCAGTAGACACCATGGAAATAAATGAATGGGAATTACTTTCCCAATTACACCCAACAAATGAGCTTCTCATAAATGAACTTGACATGCTTGGTCTTCGTGGCTTTGATGACACCCATAACTGGAATCATACCACTATCCCATTGGATCTACAAAATAATGCAATACAATTCATTGAGAATAGCCGCTCCATCCACCACATTCTTCAAACACATCAACATATTCTGGCGACCCTTACTACATTATCTCTAATGCAAAGAAAAGCTCTAAATATTATTTCTACTCATTTTTCTGGTAAGGATTATTTACCCACTCTGAGAATGATAATACAAGGTACTGTTGGTACAGGAAAATCCCTCCTCATTAATTGCATCAAAGATATGCTCATGGGCCTGGCAAGCCCGGAACCTTCGCTGATCATGCTCCTCGCTCCTATAGGGATTGCCGCCTTCAACATACAAGCATCGACAATCCATTCTGCTCTGCACCTTCCTCTAAAGGATCTTACGCCCTTAGAAGGTAATGCTCTTGCAAAATTCCAAGAAGAACTCAAACATATAAGATACATACTAATCGATGAAATGAGATTCATTGGGCCAAAGCTTCTTAGCCATATTGATGAACGTCTTCGCAAAGCATTTCCTCGCCAAAAAAACACCCCTTTCGGTGGTTGTTCCATAATATTGGTTGGTGATCTCGGTCAGCTGCCGCCCGTCAAAGACATTCCTCTATATGCAAGGCCGAGCCATGGAAGCGCACTGTGGAACACCTTCAACACAGTCATCACATTAGACATGATATTTCGTCAACAAGGCGATGACATCGCACAGGTTACTTTCAGGAACATTCTCCAGAACATTAGAGATGCAAATCCAACAATCGACGACTACAACGTACTCATGTCGCGCACAGATTCCTTTTTGTCGGAGGAAGAAATATGTTCATTCCATGATTCCATGCATCTGTTTCCAACAAGTGCTCAGACAATGGTCCATAATAAGCAAATGATGAAATCTCTAAACACTCCGATTGCAAGATCCATTGCTGAAGATGACAACACATATTCCAGTATTTCCTCTGAAGACGAGCAACTTGAGCGAATTGTATTGCTATGCAATGGCGAAGAAGTTATGCTGACTTCCAACCTTTGGGTTTCGGCTGGACTTGTTAATGGTTCCCTCGGAAAAATTGTGACCATCTTTTACAAAGAATCGACTGCACCACCACAAATTCCAGCATTTGTTGTCATGGATTTTCCCAAATACATTGGGCCTCCTTGGGATGAAAGAAACCCCACTCACTTACCTATTACAGCAGTAAAAAGAAATGGACGTGCAAAAATTCCATTGAAGATGGCTTAGGCTTTAACCATACATAAATCTCAAGGTATGACACTTCCAAAGGCAACAATTGACATTGAAAAAACAGAACGTCAAGGTCTCACATTCACAGCTCTTTCAAGAGTCCCTTCTCTATAGGCTCTACGGATTAACCCTGCATTCAGTTTCGATTGTTACAGTAAAATGAAGGACAACAAAAACATTGCTCGCAGAAAACACGCAGAAGACATTCTTCATTCAATGCCGCCTCCAGATATTTTGCTCCAACCCATGCTTTGACATCAACAAAAGGTTCCCTCCATTTAGTTGCCTAATTCTATTTCATAGTGTGCTTTTCATATCTTTCAACATCAACCAACTTTAATCAATGTTGGTCAAATGATCAAATATTAGAATGTCTTTATATTATCTATACATCTCATTCTAACCTTTTCTTTCTTTTGCAACAGGCCACATGGAATCAGAAATAACCTACCTCCACAATGACAAGTAGCCTCGCAAGCAAAAAAAAATGCAACTTCAGCTGCGCATTAACCTCCAAGTGGTCTTCAGCCTGCCGTTATTCACCATGCATTTTCCACTAACAATATATGGATCCCCATAGCAAAGGTAACTTCATTTCCATTATTTCCAGCTTCATTTTGACACAACTCGCCTGCAAAGCATTACTGATACATTTCCGCAACTGGTTTACATATTCCTAATTCTAACAAAACATACATTTCGCAGGTCCATTGCTGCTTCTTCATGTCTTCGCTTCCTCCACCATGTTTTCCTACAACTTCAAATATGGAATGACAAGCACAATCTTCTTTACACTATTGTGTTCCTTCTTGGACCTATCTGGTTACAATTCACTGTTTGTATTTTCCATTTCAAACTTAAAAAATGATGTTTCAACATCAATTACCATTTCATGGCTTGTGTCCTCACAACTATTTGTGTTTTTCGTTTCAAACTTGGAAAAAGGATGTTACAATACACTATTTTTATTTTCCCTTTCACACTTAAAAAAGGATGTTTCAGCATCACATACCATTTTGATATTTTGAGTCCTCGCACCTATTTGTGTTTTCCATTTGAAACTTAAAAAAGCGATGTTTCAAGATCAATACCATTTTGATAGTTTATATCCTCACGCCCATTTCATTGTCAATGGGTTTGAACATATTCTATTGGAAAAATCAATTGACCTTAATTAATATACTACATGTTTTCGGTATATCTTCCTACTAATTTAATTTCCGTTTTGGATAATCATTTCTTGGGTGGCCCTGTCCAAATCAATGTTGTTGCCCGGTTGTTGTTCGCGTTGATTCATTCATTTGTCTTCACCTTTAACTCCAAAATTTTTACCGGCAACAAACAAAGGCCTCTAGACAGGTTCAATGCATATTTGCAGCTACTTGCATTCCTTTTCAGCGGTTTTGGCATGCCTTCCTCAAATTAAAACTCGTCATCGACGCCCCTTCCTTTTACAAAAAACCTGCTAAAGTCTATTCTCGTTTCAATATTCTTACACATACTGTGCCTTACGGCATTTCCTTTGCATCCTTGGCTGCAAATGCTAGTTCTACGTCATGACAGGATGCCAAGGCAACGGTTGCAATAGAATCTACATGTAATTGTCTCACATATTACGACCGACCATATAATATAAACCAGACGACAAAAATGCGTGTTTGCGTACGTTAACTATTCAAATTTTTTTTTTTTCAATTCTTTTTGTTTTGTTTTGTTTATGTAACGTGAAATGATTCCTGCTAATCTAGGTCTATTCATAATTTTTTTTTTTCAATTTTTTTTGTTTATGTAACTTGAAATGATTCCTGCTAATCTAGGTCAATTCATAATTACATTTGTTTATGCCGTCACAGCTTCCTCGAGATCATGATTCCTTGGAATTTTCTATAAATCTGATAATCGCCCATGGAATTCAACACAACATTTTAGCTTTTGTGTAGTCTTCGGACTCCTATGAAGTCTTCGGATTGGACTTCTATGATGTAGTACAAATAGGGAATGAGTAAAGAACAAAGAACAACTTAGTTATACATTGACCAAGAAAAGCTAATAACTAATTGGAACATTGAATTCACACACCCAAGTAACAACATAGGATTTACGTGGTAAAATTTTGACAGGGTTTCAAGGAAACATCCATGAAGCAAGGGATTGGATTCTCTATTCAATCAATAATGATTCTCCATACAATAGTTCAGGCATTCATTTGGTTTTATATGTGTCACCTTAGTTACATAACCGATGATTCGGTATAAAACTAACTTGTTACATTTTACCCAAATTTACATAATTAGTTGTCAAACTTCCAACAAACTCCATCTTGACAACAATTTTCTTAATCCCTTGCCCATGCCCATTCATCATCTTTTCTGCAAGCCAAGAGAAGCTAATCGCCATCGCAGCTTCTCTACAGTAACTGGCTTTGTGAATATGTCTGCACAATTCTCTCGCGTATGGACCTTTTGAAGAGCTACTTTTCCCCCATCGATCACATGTCTCAGAAAATAATACTTTACATCAATGTGCTTGGTTCTGCTGTGATAAGTAGGATTTGTAGCCAAGTGAATAGCACTTTGACTGTCACAAAGTACATTCACTTTCTCCTGCATCCTTCCAATCTTATCAAGCAGACCCTTTAACCAAATTGCTTCTTTACTAGCATCTGAAGTAGCTATATATTCAACTTCGGTATTGGACAATGCAACTATTTGTTGAAGCTTTGACATCCAACTAATTGCTCCACCTGCAAGAGTAAAGACATAACCTGTAGTAGATCTTCTTTTGTCCAAATCGCCTGCATAATCAACATCTACATATCCGCACACTGATCCTTCACTACCACTAAAGATGATGCAATGGTCACTTGTGCCTCTTAGATATCGAAGCATCCATTTCACTGCTCGTCAATGTTCTTCACCTGAATTTTCCATGAAGCTGCTGACAACTCCAACTGCATGTGAAATGTCAGGTATTGTAGATACCATCGCATACATTAAGCTTCCTACAACATTTGCATTTGGTACATGAGACATACACTTCTTTTCTTCATCATTTCTAGGACTCAAAACCGAAGAAAGCTTAAAATGGGAAGCTAAGAAAACATTAACAGGTTTCACATTGTTCATACAGAACCTTTCAAGTACTTTCTCCACATACTTCTACTGTGATAACGAAAGCTTACCATTTTTCCTGTCTCTGTGTCTCTCCATGCCCAAGATATGTTTTGCTGCTCCAAGATCCTTCATATCAAACATCCTGGAGAGATGAGCCTTTAACCTCTTGATCTATTCCATGCTTTTTATTGCAATAAACATATCATCAACATACAAAACTAAGATAATGAATATGCCATTGAAACTTTTGCAGTATGCACAATGATCATACTTACTTCTTATAAAGTTATGGCTCAACATGAAGGAATCAAACTTCTTGTACCATTGTCTGGGAGACTGCCTCAGACCATACAATGATTTCCTGAGCTTTCAAACTAATCTTCTGCTGCAACCTTGTACAAAACCTTCTGGCTGTTCCATAAATATCTCTTCATTCAAATCACCATGTAGAAAAGTTGTTTTAACATCTAACTGTTCTAACTCAAGGTTAAGTAATGCAGTTAGTGCCAACACAGTACGAATAGATACAAGTTTTACAACTGATGAAAAAATCTCATGAAAGTCTATACCTTCAACTTGAGAATACCCTTTTGCTACCAGTCTCACCTTATACCTTCTAATACTTCCATCAATTTTTTGTTTCAGTTTGAAGACCCACTTGCATCCAACAACACTTTTCCCTTCAGGAATGTCTACAAGATCCCAGGTATAGTTCTTGGCTAAGGAATCCATTTCTTCTTCCATAGTCGTTTTCTATTTTTCGCTATTTGTATCATCTACTGCTTCCTAATAACAAGAAGGTTCCCCATCTTCAGTAATCAAAACAAAAGATGAAGCAAAATCTTCATACCTTTTAGGAGTTTTTCTTTCCCTTGTAGACATTCTTAGAGTGACTGGTTGCTGAACTGGTCTAGAAACTTGAACTGGCTCAGAAACTTCAACAACTTCCTTTGTATCTGCAACATCTTTTTCTCTAGAAGTCTCTCCTTCCTTTTGACTATCACCAAAAGGTTTGGCCTCCAACTTAACTTGTTGATTTGGTGATACCTGTTCTTGTTCAATTCTTTCAACATTTTATTTTAAAAGAGAAGTTTCATCAAATGTTACATCTCTACTAATGACTATCTTCCACAATGTAGGATCCCACAACTTGTATCCTTTCATTGTATATTCATACCCAAAAAAGACATAACATTTCGATTTTGGATCTAATTTTGAACGCTGATTTTTAGGAATAAGAGAATAAGAATCACAGCCAAATATCCTTATATGTGAATAATCACAAGACTCACCTGTCCAAACTTTTTCAGGAATTTTACAATTAATTGCTACTGAAGGTGATCTATTAACTAAGTAACAAGTAGTGGATACTACTTCTGCCCACAACTCCTTTTACAAGTTAGCATTGTTGATCATGCTTCTAGCTCTTTCCATAAGAGTCTAATTCATACGTTCAGCAAACCCATTTTTCTGAGAAGTATAAACAACAATTTTGTGTCTATTAATTCCCTCATTCTTACAGTATTGTTCAAATTCAATTGAAGTGAACTCACCACCATTGTCAATTCTTAAACATTTAATAGGTTTGCATGTTATTTTCTCTACCATTGCTTTAAATTGTTTAAAAACATTGAATACATCAACTTTCCTTTTTAGCATAAAGACCCAAACTTTACAGGAGAAATCATCAATAAACGTTAAAAAATATAGAGCACCTTCATATGATACGACAGGGGATGTTCCCCATAGATCAGAATGAATATATTCTAAAATATCTTTACTATTATGATTTCCAGTTTTAAATCTCTGTTTACACTGTTTTCCATACACACAATGTTTACAGAAATCTAACTTCAAAGATTTCAGATCAGGAAGAGATTTACGTTTCATCAGTATCTGAAGACCTTTCTCGCTCATGTGACCCAATCGTTGATGCCATAGACGAGTACTTGCTTCTTCCTTTTCTGACGCAACTACTGCTTCACTGACCTGAGTACTTCCTTTTAACCTGTAAAAAATTCTAACCTTTTTTGCTTTCGTAACCACTAGGTCTCCTGTAAAGACTTTCAACACGCCATTCTAACCTGTAAACTTATAACCATCCAAATCCAACACTCCCAAAGAAATCAAATTTTTCTTCAAATCAGGTACATATCTAACACTAGTTAATGTTCTAACTGTGTTATCATACATCTTAATCCTGATATTTCCCATCCCAACAATCTGACATGATACATTATTACCCATAAACAGAGAACTACCATTTACATTTTCATACGAAGTAAACCAATTTCTGTGTGGACACACGTGATGAGAAGCACCAGAGTCTAACAGCTCGCTTTCATTATATTCAGGTGAAGTTTCATCTATCATACATAATTCTTCAACAAATAAAACTTCGTCTATCATACCTGAATTGACTTGATTCGCTTCCTTCTTCATGTTATCATATTCTTTTCGTTTCCAATAGTCTTTCTTCATGTGTCCAATTTTATTACAGTGTCAACATTTTTCCTTACACTTCTTTCCCTTCGATTTAGATCTGGAATACCCCCTTGTCTTTTCTCCTCTTTCCTTTGACCACCCTTTAGTTATCATGGCTTTTGATGCAGCTGTTTCAGTACTAGATTTCCTTCGTACTTCTTCAGACAAGAGAGCTCCCATGACTAATTCAAACTTCAAAGAATCAGCAGTGCTCAAGCTAATTGAAGTTACAAACTGATCCCATGATTCGGGCAGAGAACACAACAAGGTTATGGCTTTATCTCCTGAATTTTAACTTCCATATCTGTTAATTGGAATATAAGTGTATTAAAAACATTCAAATGTTCTGCAACTTTTGAACCTTCTTTCATTCAAATACTGTACAATTATATTTTCAAATAAATTCTATTAGTTAACGACTTTGTCATATAGAGTTTTTCCAGTTTTTCCCATAATCCTGAAGCTATACTCTCTTCAACAATGTTGAAGAGAACCTCAACCGCCAAGAATAACCTGATGGTACTGAGAGCTCGGGCATCCAAGTCCCTCCAGTCTGAATCAATCATGGTTTCATGTTTCTTAGTTGCCCCATCCAATGCCTTGTGCAACCCATGTTGCACAAGCAGATCCCTAACTTTCAGTTTCCAAAGAGAAAAATTGCTCTTGCTGGTGAATTTCTCCACCACGAATTTTGCATTCGACATCTTGGCCATTTTTTTTAGTTTGCTTCTAGACTTTACTTCTAAGGTTAAATTTCACCACAAACTGCTCTCCACAATCTGCTAGCAATTAGGGTTTCTTTCTTTTTAACAAAAAAAAGATTTTGTTGTTTCCTTTTTAAAAAACCATGATTTAATAAAAATACCCTTTTGATTTTCTTTCCTTAAAAATTTAAAAAAATCCACCCCTTTGCTTTTCACAAATTTCTAGAAAAAAAAAATTCTTGAATTTCTATGCTTTTCTTCTCTCCAAATTCAAAATTCTAGAAAAAAAATTCTAGAAAAAATTTCTCTCAAATTTAATATAATTTACCCAGATCCATCAGCCAGGCCTCAGCAGCACTTCTGACAGCACACAGTCACAACTCTTCTCTTCTCTAGCACGCAAACATCGAGCCTTCTCACCACGCAACACCAAACTAGAACTCTCTTTACCACGTAGCAACAAACGAGAGCCTTTACACCACATAGCACCAACAACAAACTGAAGCCTTTTCGCCACGTAGCACCACACTGGAGCCTCTGCTCCCATACGTAGAGGTCACGATCCCGGTCTTCACGGTCACTTCTCCTCAATGCAGATGGCCTGTTCAACGTAGATGGACAAGGAAGCGGCACACAGGTTCTGCACTTCACGCAGAGATGGGGTGTCCACCCTCAGGCACGCAACACGCAGTTATTTCATGCAGGGCCTCCTCAACTCAAATGGCAACATAGAAACGCACTGGTTCTTCAACGGCTCAGAGAAAACCTTCACTTCTTCAACACAGATGGCAACATAGAAACAGATGGTTCTTCAACGTAGATGGCAGCGTAAAAACATGCTAGTTCTTCAATGGCTCAAAGAAAACCTTCACGCAGCAACACTACACGCTGGTTTGCACACACTTCAATGCTCAACATGCTAGCTCTTCAACAGTCTCCCCTCAGAGAAAAACCTTCACGCAGCACCAAACACGCTCTGATACCACTTGTAGTTCAAATAGGGAATGAGTAAAGAAGAAAGAACAAATTAGTTATACATTGACCAAGAAAATCTCATAACTAATTAGAAAACTTAATTCACACACACAAGTAACAACACAGGATTTATGTGGTAAAACCTTGACAGGGTGTCAAGGAAACATCCATAGGGAAAGGGATTGGATTCTCTATTCAATCAATAATTATTCTCCATACAATAGTTAGGGCATTCATTTGGTTTTATATGTGCCTCCTCAGTTACATAATCGATGATTCGTTATAAAACTAACTTGTTAGATTTTTCCCACATTTACATAATTAGTTGTCAAACTTCCAACATATGATGTGTTGTGGTATCCTGTGGGTCCCTTAACTATGAAACGAACAACTATTGGTCAATTTTGGGAATACAATCGTGGGATCTAAACATGATGGCATAGAATCGCCTTCTAATGGAAACAGTTGCAGTAGTGATGACAGATCATAATTCAAGGAAAAATAAAAAAAGGCCCAGAGATTCGAAGGCAAGTTCCGTTACGGTTGTGATGACAAACCTATACAATTTCTGCGTGAAGGTACAAAAGTTTACAGGAATGCCAACGCCTCCCACCGACAGTAAATCTAAAGAATCTGAGAAGACGTCATCTTTGCTTTTGAAGCCTAAAGCGCATAGAGCAGTAATTAATGCACCATTTAGTACCCTCCCTTTTCTATCTTTAGTGCTAAGGAATTCTACAAATTCTTCCAATCCCATTTTTACGGATCATCTTCTCAAGCTTCCAAGAATACAGAGTGATCATCAAGTTGAGGCCCCAAAGAGTAATTCTTTGTTGCTTCTTGCCTTCAGCGACAATAACACAAGTAATCAGAAATCTAGTAATTTCATTTCTCTAATGTCGAGGAGCTTTCGGAAGAATTGGAGCGAATTGAAAATGTTGCAATGTGAAATGGATGTTTCCTTGGTGAAAATGCTATGCTGAGAGGACAAAGTTTCTTGTTTCAGTTTCATTTTTTGTGAATATATTTTCGAGAATGTTCCCTTAAGAAAGGATTCTAGCACTAAATGTTCTCCATTTATTCATGTCTTTTGTTTAATTCACTTTCTGTAAATTTCATAACATGTTTTTATCCAAGAACACATTTCTTTCACCTAAACATTAAACCAAGCTTCAGTTACATATCATCTTTATCACTTACTCTCAGAGAAAGTTCCATCTTTGAACGTTGTCTTAAAGTACTAAATCAAGTGTTTTTCAATACATAGTTATCCATCCCTACCAAATGGTAATATTAGTGGGTAGTCTTAATGGAATATTAGTGTAGTCTAAGTGCGGTTTTTGGAATTTTAAAATTTATGGTTAAATTTTGATTTTGATTTGTGTTGTTTAAATTGGCCTTTCACAAACTTCAATAAATCTCTACAAAATTCTAGGGAAACTAAATCAGAAAATAAACCAAAATCTTTAAAAAAAATTACACTTAAAAACTAAATCAGAAAATAAACCAAAAACTTTCAAAAAAATTGCACTTAAAAACTACCCCAATATTCATAAATAAATTAAAATTTTATCCATATTATTTGAAACATATATTCCTTACCTTTCAAATAATTATAGGGTTTTACTTTTGTTAACAATAAACTTTGAGGTTCTATTTGATCTCATATCAAGGGAAGGGGATAATTTAATAGTTTAAATTTAAGAAATATATGACGTTTTATTTTGTTGGATACATTAATGTTAAAGCTTTAGTCCAGAACTGTTAAATATGTGTGCTTAGATCATAATTTATCAACTATTTTATAATTTATTAAAACTGTATTATGTATATATGTACTATAATATTTTTCACAATGTTTGTATTATTTTTGATATGATTCTCTTTTATATAACAATTTATTCCCTTATCATAATGTTATCTTACTCTCGATATTTAAGTGTTTAAATCTTTTTTTGGATGAGGTTGGGGTATTGTAATGATTTAGCTATAAGCATTATCAACACCAATAATGTGACAAAATGAAAATAATACTTGTCTTTAGGGAAAGAGAAAAAGTGAATGGAGGTAAGAGAAATAAGAGAAAGAGGAAATAAGCAATAATGTTAGAGAAGAAAGGTAGCAGTTAAGAGGTGAAAACATATGTTACCAATTATAAATGGAATCAAAGGAAGAAATGTCAAGTTCAATGCTATTGAGAGTGCATGAAATGATGAAGTTGATGTTTTAAGTGTTCAAATATTTTTTTGGATGAGGTTAGGGTATTGTAATGATTTAGCTATAAACATTATCAACACCAATAATGTGACAAAAGGAAAATAATACTTCTCTTTAGGGAAAGAGAGAAAGTGAATGAAGGTAAGAGAAATAACAAAAAGAGGAAATAAGCAATAATGTTTGAGGAGAAAGGTAGTAGTTAAGAGGTGAAAACATACGTGACCAATTATAAATGGAATCAAAGGAAGAAATGTCAAGTTCAATGTTAGGTCCCTATACTACTAGTGTAACCCCTTATTGTTATTTGTACAACCCCCTTATTATATTGTTGTACCCCCTTATTATATGGTTGTCCCCATATTGTTATTATTGTGCCCTTAAATTATTATTGTTATGTCTACTCTGATTATATTATGACCCCTTAGACTTTTATATATAGAAAAAGGGTCTTGTCATTTGTATCATCGAAGAATTGTTCATTTGTGTAATGTAAAGGAGGTTGCCCCCTCGAAGAGGCTTATTTCTAAGGTGTTGATCTATCTTTTCTATCATTTTGTGAGTTGGTTTCCTAACATTTGGTATCAGAGCTTTGGATTCTAGGGTTTTCGTTGCTCCAAACATGTCATCGTGGAATTTTTGCTATAACTTTATTTTTATGACATTTCAGAAGCTAAAAATAAAACCCATTTGAGACGAAATCTTACTGAACATTTGATTCGAATTTCAGAGCTTTTCTCGCTATATTTGTGGAGATATGATCTAAGCAATTCATAGTTTTTACAAGCTCCAAAATTTCATCTAAAACAAGTCATCGTGGAATTTTCACTATAAAATTTTCGCTACAAAGTTTCAAAAGCTAAAAAAAAAACCCATTTGAGAAGAAATCAGTCCGAACCTCGGGTCTGAATTTCAAATCTTGTCTCGCTATATTTTCATATATATGTTCTAATGAAGTTAGGATTTTTGCAGACTCTTGAATTACATCTTAAACAGGTGACCTTGGGGAAATCACCATAACTTTCTCTCTGAGCATCAGATTGAAATTTCGTAACACGTTATAGAAAGAGGACGGACTGTAGTCTTTTGTGTGTATGTTTCAGATCCGAAGGTCAAAACAGTGACACGTCGCACGTCATACAAGTTCTCTATTCTGAAAAGGTGTATAATCAAGTCATCTTGGGAGATTGTGCATAACTCTTTCTTGGAGAATCCAATTTAATTTAGACTGGTGGCATTAGAAAGAGGACGCAGAGGACTATTGCAGGTTGTGATTTCAGAACTGGAAGATTCGAAATTACAGAGTTACACTCATTTCAAGATCGAGCTCCTAAAATAAAGAAAAAGCGAGATGAGGAAGTTTGATGGCAAGGATCCGGTAAATTGGATACTATAGATGGAGAAATATTTTGATCTAAATGGTGTACCACTGTTACAAAAGGTATGTATTACATCTAATTATTTAGAACTGAATCAATTTTTATGGTATAAAGGGCTTTGTTCTCATAAACCACTTATCACGTGGTCAACTTCTACGAAGGAAATGATAGCACATTATGAGGATACAAAGAGAAACACCTTCTTTAGCCCATTGATAAATCTCAAACAAAAGTTTTCAATAGCGTAGCACATTGAGGACGTTTAAAAATTGAATATAAGGGAAAATGATATTCGAGAGAAGCCGAGGATTGATGTTTATAGGGACTTTAAAGGATAACATTCAACATGAGGTTCATCTTTGGGAACCTGATTCGTTAGAGAAGGCATTCAAGTTGGCAAGAAAAGTCGAAAGAAAATTATGGAAACAAGGAATTCTACCCCTCACAACTATAAACATGGAAGGGTTGTTTCTCCTATCCTTCCACAACCTACAAGGGTGACACCACAACAATTGGAAGAAAAACGTGAAAAATGGATTTGTTACAATTGTGATAGCAAATGCACTAAAGGTCATAAGTGTGATGAGAAGAAATTATTTTACATAGAATATGAAGAGGAGGAAGAAAAGGATCAAGAAACATCAAAAGAAGAGGATATAAACTAGGACCCAACCCCAGAGAAAGAAGAAATGAATCAGACCATATCTTGTAAAGCATTGGCAAGAATTACCACTCCTCAAACTCTCAAGATAGAAGGACATATCAAGAAGAAAAAGGTTCAAGAAGTGAAATATCACATCGAGAAAGAAGGAATGAACCCCAGCATATCTTGTAATGCATTAGTCAGAATTACCACTCAAACTATCAAGATAGAAGGACATATCAAGAAGAAAAATGTTCAAGAAGTGAAATATCACATCGAGCATCAAGAAATGAATTCGACCATATCTTGTAAAGCATTGGAAGAAATCACCACTCCTCAAACTCTAAATAAATAAGGACATATCAAGAATAAAAAGGTTCAAGCAGTGAAAGATCAGATCAAGCATTAACAACAAGTTCTCCAACTTTTAAAGGATAACGTCACTTTGGTGCAGAATCGAATGAAACTACAGGTAGATCAACATCGTAGTGAAAGATGTTTTGATGTAGGTGATTGGGTGTTTTTATGGCTACATCTCAAGCAAGCTATTTATGAGAAGGAAATGTTAGCAATACTACATGCACTTAAGATATGGTGACCTTACCCAATGCGAAGACACTTCAAGGTAAAAAAGGATCATGATAGTCTTAAACAATTTTTAGAACAAATATTATTTTTAGAAGAACAAAAAAAATGGGTCACAAATATGTTGGGTTATGACTTTGACATCATCTATAGAAAAGGGAAGCAAAATTTTGTTGCAGATGCACTCTCAAGAAAGGATGAGGATGTGGAAGCATTGTTGTGTGCTGTTTCTATTATCCAACCAAATTGGATACATGAAAAAAGGACGAAAAAGTGTGGCCACTTATTTAAAAGTTGCAGAAGATCCCAGTTCAAACAATATTGCCAGAACTTTATAAGGAAGGAAAAATCATATTGTAACCTAGAGAATTCACAGAAACAAGAACCTAGCAGCTACGAAATCGATCAATTTCAGAGTATCTCATCAAGTGGAAGAACTTACCCACTGAAGATTCCACATGGGAGGACAAGAATTTTGCACAAAAGCATGAAGAACTACTCAAGCATTGAGGAAAACACTTTTTGAAGGAGAGGGGCATGTTAGGTCCCTATGATATTAGTGTAACCCCTTATTATTATTAGTATAACCCCCTTATTATATTGTTGTGTCCATGTAGTCCCCATATTGTTATTATTGTGCCCCATTGAAGCCCACTATTGTTATTATTGTGCGCTTACATTATTATTGTTATGTCAGCTCTGATTATATTATTACCCCATAGACTCCTATATATAGAAAGGAGGTCTTGTCATTTGTATGATCCAAGAATTGTTCATTTGTGTAATGTAAAGGAGGTTTCCCCCTCGAAGAGGCTAAATTCTAAGGCATTGATCTATCTTTTTATCTTTTTGTGAGCTAGTTTCCTAACATTCAATGCCATTGAGAGTGCATGAAATGATGAAGTTGATGTAGCAAGAGTGAAATAATGAGTTGGAAATGTCATTATCATGGAAATAAAAAGATCATAGTAGGAAGTAATCCTTAAGAAGCATGGAAAATGTAATAATGGAAGAAATAATGGCTCTATTGTAGAGATGATGTCTAGGAAGAAAAAGAAACTAAAAGGAAAAAGAGAAGGAAAGAAGAGAAACCATTATTGTAGATGGAAAGCAATGAGAATAAAATTGAAAGGCAAGAGTAAGGAGACATTGGAAAGATGGTAGTGTCTCTATAGTTATATACTATAAAACATGATAACCTGACCCAACATCTTTGTGAGGTGACTAAAAAATAGAGGGGATAACGATTGGCACTACGTTGGAAGAATTCATCTTAGGTTAAGCCCTACACAAGACAACAAGTTGGAGAAAGCCCATCAATAGGGAGAAGACTGAGGATGTAAGAGATATTATTACTATTTTTTTAAAATATACTAGCAATAAAAGTCTCAAGTTGGCCCAATAAAGTCTCATTAGAGATGAGACTTCACTCAATGTGGTAAACATGAACAAAATATTGAGTCCTTCTTAACGTAATATAACTACAAGATATTTACAAAAGGATAGGAATAAATGACGAGGCCTACCCTTTGCATATAAGAGACAAGGATAGGATGACAATGAAGGATAAAGGGAGAGAAAAGACATTAGGAGAGAGGAAATATGAGTGGAAAAGTGATAGGGTGATGAAATAAATAGTGAATAGTATAGGAAGGAGAATGATCAAGTGATCCCCAAAAAAACACCTATGGCCAAAAAAGTGGGTAGGATCTATAGCAATGAGGAGAAGGAAGAAAATATTGTTGTAAAAGGGGAAAACAAAGAGGAAGGGGTCATCACCCTTAGCAAAAGGGAAGGTTTAAGGGGAGTCTTAAGCTAAGGAGAAAATGAGACGGGAGGCATATGAGGATATTAAGAAGGTTCCTCCCAAGAAGGAAGAGGTTCCAAGGTAAGAAGCTCCAAGGAAGTGTGTCATCAAAGGACCAAGGGATAAAAGAAGGAGGGTTGTATCAAATAAAGCTTAGTAGCCAACCATTCACCATACTTGAAGCAAAATAGAGAAGGCTATATCACTATGTTTCAAGGGTTCTACTAACACAACCTACACAATTACATGGAGTAATCATAGAATTGAGAGGCATGTAACAAATAGCATTAATTAATCAAGAAGGAGATCTAAACATCATCATTTAGGACTCACTTTTGAATTTAGGATGAGAAATGTCAATCCAAATTCAATGTTTTCGATATAAATGCTAAGAATCTAGCTCCTAACCTATAATGATTGTGGTTATTAACAACACATGAGATATTGGAACATGACATGATGGATCTATTATTTGAGGCCATCATTTTGGTTAAAAGGCATGGATGTAAACCCCATTCCATTACTTTTGGACCTACTAACAAAGGAGGAGAGGATGTTAGACGATGATATAAGCTTATAGAAATAATTTAACCATATGACAAGAATATGGGATTAATTTAAAGGATTTGATACAACAACACATGTTCATAAACCAAGCTATGGCTTAGGGATGAAATCGATGGGTGTAGTCCCCATTCCTTGATTTTTGTGTAGAATAAACACACCATAATATAAGTCTTGCACATATGAATTTTACTCTTTTGTGATAAAAAACCTTAATTTGTCCCCTAAGAAATATTTAATAGTGTAATATGCTAGAAATCATGCCTTAAAGATTAGATGAGCCCTATACTACGAATACTTTATGAGAAAAATATAGTCCAAAATTTAAAGATTAATCTCAATATAGTAAGGTTATTTCTACCAAACCATGAGTCAAAATTAACCAAAAAAAACCATACCCTAATTATATTTTATGAACTCATAAATTATGTGTGGAGCTCTACACGATCATACATATTTATAAAATAAATCATTTTCTTATTAAAAAAAGAAATATCTTAATTAAAACATTAAACATAATAAATTTAGAATCTTGCCGACAAAAATTTTCAAAAATAAAAATTTAAGATAATTTTAATTTATATATTTTAATTTAGTTTTTTTTTGTTTTTTTTCATAAGATTCGAAATTCGAAATATGTAGCTGCTCAAATTAAATTTGTGGTCCTCATAAGTTCTGTTTGAATTTGTATTAAATTCATAAAAATATATGTCAATGGTAATTTATAATCATATAATTCTAATTATTAATTTTTAATAAATATTAAATATGCTTTATAGACTCGAATCACTTCTACGAAGAGTTGATTTATATTGGCATACTTGCTACCTACTTTATAACTATATTTTTTAAATATGATATTTTCATATTTAAAAATATATGATATTTTTCCAAATATGATTTGATTGGTCGTTTATGGAAAAATTCAGATATTAAATGTATATTGTATATTAATTAAATAGCAAGGAAATGGCATTAAGATATGAGTTGTTTAAATATAATTAGTTTAGATAAATTTTAATTCCAAATATATTATGTAAGGAGGGATTAATTTTTAAGATGTAAACATGTTTTAAAGTGAAAGAGAGAAAATATTTGATACTTATTATTATTTAGTAGATTCAGAGTTAGGATAGATTTAGGTTTGTTTAATTATTAGCTTTTTAAATATTGTTATATTAAAGAAAAATACTAAGGTGAAAAACTATGGGCAGAATTTTTATTTTTTATTTAATTTATTTATTTTTTATTTATTTTGTCCAAAATCAAAATATTGAAAAGTACAACATGAGATGGAGAGCATGTCTTGACGTAATAAATTTATTTAGGTAACCTAAATTTTGTAAAGAATAATATATTTTTCTCCATTATTGAGTTTTTTTTTGTATTCTATTTATTCTATGTTTTGGTACATTTTTTGGTCTAATTTTCTAGAATCGGGGAGAGACTTATTCGAATCACAAGTTTGTGTTTTAGAGGTTTTAAGGGTGTTGAATCCATTTATGTAAGTCAAAAACCATTTTAAAAAAACCAGAAAATTAAAACATGGTCAACCAAAATTAACCAACAAAAATTAAAATTATCAAAAAATTCTTCTAAAAATTTTAAAACACATAACATGTTTAAACAACACTTATATTATAATATATATATTATATATATAGATATATATATATATATATAATATAATTAATTTTTAAAAAATAAAAATATTAAATTATATAAATCATAATATAAAATAAAAATCAACCAAAAATAATATAACATATAATTTTTTTAACTATAAGAAAGATAAAAATAAATTATATTATTAAACTTCAATTCATGATAAACAACTATGGATTTTCCTTTTTTCTGTAATGAGATTTTTAAAATTTCATAAATATCTAAATTATACAATGTTAGGGAAAAGAAACATTATAAGATTTTTTATTAGATTTTCATGTAGGTTTGATTTTACGTTTTTTTATATATATAATTTAAAATCACAAAAGTATTAAATTAATATAAATTACATTTATTAACAATATAAAAAGAAATATTAACAAAGTTTTAGTATGTGTGTGAAAAAGAAGAAATATCTTATCTTTTATATATGAGGAAAGCACAAATAAGCACAATTTTTTATTTTTCTAGAAATTCTTTGTTAGTAATTTTTAAACTAACAAAATTTGAAGCAATTATAATGATATATTCTTTATGTGTTTCAATATGTCTCATGTAAGAATTGAATCTAGTTAGGTAGGATAACATCTCTTCTCCTAATTAAAAGAATTGCGTATTATCTTGTCCCTAATTCTTCTATTTTTTTTCTTTTTGGACGAGATGAAATGAAAGAAAGATTGAATCAACTAAAGAAAAATGAAGGACATACTCTAACACCTCTCTAACAATGGTGTCACAAAGTGATGGACCTCAATATTGGAACAAAAATGCATAACTCCCAAGGGTCTCATCACTAATTATCAACATGGGTTAGTACAAACTTAAGAGGGCCACAATATATCTGTAAAGAGAACTATCCCTTTCTCTCATTTATTTTTATGTGGGTGGAAGTATTGAAATTAAAGCTATATTTACAAATACCAAATTAATTAATCACTTTTATAAGAAAAATATGATTGCAGAAAATCACTTAGCTAAAAATAAAATGGCACACAAACCTTTATTCTTTGCCATAAAAAAGAAAAATTACATAATGAATGGAAACAAAGTTTATACACTTCTATACTATTTACGAGGAAAGGAAAAGTTCACTACTGAAACGAAAGATTGTGAATTGAAAATTTTTATTTGCAAGCAAATCAATCAATTTTCCGAGACGAACTAACATAAACAAAACCATCTGCAAATTCTTTATTCTTCAAAGTTCAATGATTAGTGTTATAGGAGTGTTGTAATATACTAAAGAAGTCACATTGTCAATTTATTGCAACTTGAATAGATGGTTAGTTAGGAGATAATATAAGATTCCATGTCAGGGTTGTATTGCACGATGTAGTGCGAGAGGTTGCAACATTCGATCGAGATGCAGAGTTGTAGCCGGGCCAATTTGGGGATTTATTACAATAGGTCGATGGTTAGTTAGAAGATAATATAAGAGTCCATGTCAGGGTTGTATTGCACGATGTAGTGCGAGAGGTTGCAACATTCGATCGAGATGCAGAGTTGTAGCCGGGCCAACTTGGGGATTTATTACAATAGGTCGATGGTTAGTTAGAAGATAATATAAGAGTCCATGTCAGGGTTGTATTGCACGATGTAGTGCGAGAGGTTGCAACATTCGATCGAGATGTAGAGTTGTAGCCGGGCCAACTTGGGGATTTATTACAATAGGTCGGGTGCTGCTCAATTGTTCTAGCGGAACTGAATTTAGGGTTTGTAAATTTGGGATTTTTAACCGGTCTGAATTTGGCGTTTAGTATAATTTTTGACGCCGATTTTTGGATTAAGCCGATTAAAAAACTCATTAACTGATAATTATGGACAGCCTTAACAGTTAATTATGGGCCGCCTTAACAGACTAACGACGAGATTCGGACTTGAGAATGGTCGCTAGGCAATAAAATACCTCAAGAATGCATATGTCGCCGGAGGCATATTGCCTCTAATGTTATGTCGATGGCTAATTCCCTGATTATTCGGAAATCAGGCGGATAAAGGCGCCGTCTGATTCCCGAATATTTGGGGGATCAGCAATCCACATAATGATGACCGCAAATTCCACCGAACGACGAGGTACGCTTGTCGTATTTCTACGTCACGACAGCATGCCATCGCAAGGGGTGTAACAGAATCTACAAGTGTTTGTGTCACACATTACGAGCGAGCATATGATATAAACCAGACGACAAAAATACCTGTTTGCGTCGTTAACTCTTCATTTTTTTAGTTTGCTTATGTATTGTGAGATGATTCATGCTAATGTAGGTCTATGATTCATGCTAATCTAGATCATGATTCCCAAAAAATTTCTATAAAATCAATAATCAATCTCCCTGCAGATCTTAATTCCCGGAAAATTTCTATAAATCCAATAATGACCCATGGCACTCAACGTAGCATTTCAGACACCTATGAAGTGATGCTGTACCCTGTGCGTACTCTCGTGGAGATTAACGCTGTGAAACTAACGCCTGTTGGTCAGCTTTGAGAATGCAACTGTGGGACCTAAGCATGACGGGGCCAGATTTGCCTTCTAATGGCAGCAGTTGCAGCAGCGGTAACCATAACTCAGGTAACAGGCAAAAAAGGACCAGAGATTCGAAGGCGAGTTCCGCTACAGTTGTGATGACAGACCTACACAATTTCCGCGCGAAGGTGCACAAGTTCACAGGAATGCCAACGCCTCGCGCTGGCAGTAAATCTAAGGAATCCGAGAAGATTCCGTGTTTGGTTCTGAAGCCCAAAGCGCACAGAGCAGTAATTAATGCACCGCTGAGTACCCTCCCTTTTCTATCTTCAGTGCTCACGAATTCTACAAATTCTTGCAATCCCGCTTTTATGGATCATTTTCCGAAGTTTCCAGTAATAGAGAGTGATCATCCAGTTGAGGCTCAGAAGAGTAATTCTCTGTTGCTTCCTGCCTTCAGCGACAACAACGCAAGTAATCCGAACTCTAGTAATGCCATTTCCCTGCTGTTTGAGGAACTTTTGGAAGAATTGGAGCGAACTGAAAACGCTGCAATGTGAAATTGATGTTTCCTGGCTGAAAATGCTGTGCTGAGAAGAGAAAGTTTCTCGTTTCAGTTTCAGTTTCATTTTCTGTGAACATATTTTCCAGAAGGTTCCTTTAATAAAGAATTCTTGCACTGAATGTTCTCCATTTATTCAAGTCTTTTGTTTAATTCACTTTCTGTAAATTTCATAACATATTTTATCCAGGAACACATTTCTTTCACCTAAACATTAAACCAAGCTTCAGTTACATACCATCTTTATCACTTACTCTCAGAGAAAGTTCCAGCTTTGAACGTTGGGTTAAAGTACTAAAT
>APFE031186812.1:0-13831 GCA_000404065.3 Pinus taeda
GCACATCCCCTGTCAAACTTTGGACAAATATTCTCATCCTCACAGTTTCATCATCTATCTCATAATTTTCGAAATGATCTTGCATTCTCTTGGCATGCTGAATGGCTGAATAAGGTCCAGTAGAGTCAAAGTATGAGATTTTGGCTTGATAATCTTGAGGTAAGGCCACTGGATTGGCAGGTAGTTGCAGAGGAGCATATCTGGCCATATTTACTAGATTTTGGGGGTTGACTGGGACAACTGGGACAAAAGGAACAACAGGTATTAAAGGGGTGATAGGTACAGAGGGTGTAACAGTGTGGGATAAGAGAACTTGTGTGGGAGAAGAAGGAATTGGTGGGGGAGTTTGAGATGTTGATGGGGAACTAGGGGAAATAGGGGTAGAACGAAATAGGACTTTGATTGGAGTGGGGATTGGGTTAGGATGCTCAGGCTGTGGACAAATATCAGCAAGTTGATCTTGTTTTTGCTGATTCCTAACTAATTTGGGGATTGTATTGGGATTTTGGAAGACAGCAGGGGGGCTGGGGTCAGGATTTTCCCTTGTGTACCGAAAATTCTTCTTGGGAGCCAGCTTCTGAGCTAGTCCTTTTGGATTTTATGAAAACTTTGTGTAGCACAGAGTATAGCAAGGACTGATCAGGAGTTCTGAAAAGATTGTATATATCTGTGTTGGGTCTGAAAGATATCCGAATCAGCTCTTCCTTCAAGCTGCAGATGCTTATATGGGAGCAGTTTTGAAAGTTTCTTGACTGATGTTCAGACTTTGAGTGCAATCTTTAGTAGATATACAATCATTTCCGGATCCTGAAGGTTCCCCAGCTGAGTCGCCATTTATGTTAACACCCAGGTTGTTCCCTATGACTCCTTAGGGAATACGGCCAGGGTAACCACTAACCAATCTTTGGGCTACAGCTTCTAGCCCAGCTGTAGTCAGAGAGGGCTCTCTCTGTTAGGTTTGTCACTGTTTTAGTGAAGGTTTTAGGCTAGTTATGAAGTGAATTTTTGGTTGTTTTTTATGTTTGGTTGGGAGGATGCTTCTGATAGCTTTTAGAGTCTGTCTTCAGGTGAAACTAATCCATTGGGCAATGGGGTCTTTGACTGTTGTCCCCTTGAGATCTTTACTTGAGTGTGGGTGTGACTACAGGGCCTGTATGTATTCCATGAAACAAATTATAAAGTGTGAGAGCGAAGTGAGGAACAACTAGCAAAGAGCAATTAAGGATTCTTTACTTGAGCTGACTAGTGTGAAAGAGGTCTGTTATTTAGGAGCAATTACTCGAATTCCTGAAATAACCTGTTCTTGTGATGATACAGTATTAAAGGTAGCACTGAAGAATTACTCTTTAAATACTATAGCAGAGGAAAACATAAGAAATGGCTAGGATTGAGTCCAGGGTATTCAAAGATTAAATCCTGGGACTATTCTTTTTCTTGGCCATTTAGATATTGAATCCATGGAAAGCATGAACGATACAATGAAACTATAATAAACATACATATAACAGAGAGTAACGAGAAAACTTATTGAGCCATGGAATACACAGAAATCCTGCAACTTTAAGCCACACACCAGCAAGCCATCATGAGAGACAATGTTTGGAGAAATCCCATCATTCTTTGTATTAGCGGTCTAAATCTCTACCACATGAGAGTAGCAGAAGAGAAAACGAGAGATTTTTCACATCCGAAGTCCAACCCCTCTAAACAAACGCGAGGGGGAATATATAAAGGTTTCATACAAAAATATCTCAGGTATTGAGTCATCTGAGAGGAAAATATCTCTTACACTCGTACATGGAGAGTAGATGAGAAGTAATTACAAATATAAATGACTCTTAAAAGCCTTTAACTCCTGTCAGGATAAATTTTTGAACTTTGGGCACTGCGGAGTCAGCTTGTGCGGCTTTATCATAACTGCAGAATGAAGTGTTGTGCAACTGTTACTTTATGTGTCTTCTTGGCCCTACCACCTGTGCTTGCCGATGTTGTTTCTACGGTCGAGTACCTGTGCTTAGTTGGCTCAGCGTCTTCATACTTGCTTTTATGGCTTTTGCCTACTTGCATATGTAATATAAACCTTTTGCCGAAGAAAAAGATTTGACTCCTCAACATTGGTTCAAAAGTAACCCCATTAAATCTTGCCATGTGTCTGGAGGAGGAAGCTGATGTTTCAAAATTGACCCTAAGGTCTCATCAGCCTCTTTATACTTGTAGAAATGGGGGGGCTCATCAAACAGATGTGATACTTCATTTCTGATAAAAAACAAATTATCTAACTTCTCAAAAAGAATTTGCCCTGTCACTGGGCCTGCTGAAGAGGTTCCTGGTGTCTCAGCAATCTGAATTGCTGCAAAAGCACTTACCCTCTTGATATAATTTTCATGAGAGAGTAACTTCCCTGATTCTAGCAAGCTGGGGAGCCCTTTGTCCTGTAGAGCCGAGAACCTATTTTGAAACTTGTTTATATCAGCTTGCATATCCTGGATTCTTCTGTCCAGGGTCTAGATTAAATTCTTCATTGTTAGGACTCTTTTGATCAGAGAAATGGTTTCAGTCCTATTTCCAATTCCCATTTTTACCAGCTGGGAACTTGTCCTATAGTTGAGCACTTCAATCATCCTGGGGGCAAAATCAGGCATGTTGCCTAGAGAGGTCCTTGCTCTGTGCAGTTCTTTTCTTGCCCTGCCAATGAGTCCCACTTACTCGTATATGGCATCAATGTACTCCCATTGGTTAGTTATGGATTGTCCAATGGTAGTCCAAATTACTTGTTTGAGCTCTGCTGTGACCTTCTCAAAATTGAGCTCCTTTTCTAGCTCTGCAATTCTTTTCTTCAGAGCTTTTACTTCTTTCTCCCTCTCAGCCACATTTTGCTTAGACTTGTCATATTTTTCATTTACCTTTGCTAAGTTGTCCTTGGCTTGGTTGAGCTCTGACATCTGAGATTCTAGCACCTGTATTTCTTGCCTTAGCTTTTGCATGTCCAGACTCTCAGCCTGTTCAGTTGTTGGTGCTATAGTGGCTAGAATGTTCTCTGGTGCCTGTTGCTTTGGAGGGATGGTATCTTGAGGGGTTTCCTCAAGGTCTATGGATTCTGTGGGTGGCTTGGAAGATTGCCCTGCTTCCCTCCTTTGTAGTGCTGCTTCTAGTCTAGTCTCTGTGTCTTGCAGCTTTTCTTGTGTCTCTATCAGCTCTTTATATAGAGTCATTAGTAATGTTGCTGCATCTTTTTCTTGCCTCTGCTGGGCAACTTCATCTGTTTGTGGGTGAAGAGTTGGGGGGATCTTCATCTTCTTTTTTATTGCAGCTATATCTGCATCCCTTAGTTTAAGGACTTCTTGTATTGCCTTAATCTCATTGGGGTCATGCCCAAATTCTATGATGATTTCCTCTAATGCCTTGATTCTGTTGTCTTTAGCTTGGGAGGATGCCCTTTCCAACTCAAGCTGTGCTGCTGTATTATTCAAGCTATTTTGCAGCCTGTAGTTAATCAAGGTCTTATCTGCAAGAGTGGCAAAGACCATCTCACCCGTCTGCTTGTGGAGTTAAATTTGGTCTATGGGGTGGATGTCTTTAGAAAGGACTTCTAAATTTGTCCTTATATAATCTGCGGTTGTTTGAGGTTGCTGCACTGTGGGGGCAAAATGGCTCATAGTCATTTTGCCTTCTTGCACATCAAAGGCAGCCATTAGCCTTTGTTGATTTGCAGGAGCCATATTTAATAAATGATTATAGAGCCGAATCTTTATTGGCTCACTCCTCCTTTTGGCCTCTTTAAATTGCTCCTTTGTGGCTGTAGCTGTATTCTGCTGTTGTCCTGAGGAGCTGACCTCCCCTAGTGCTGCTTTATCATGTTCCTGGTGCAAGGAGCTGGCAGAAGTCTCCAGGCTTTGCATTTCCTCCTCTGAGAAAGGGTTAAGCCTTTGCCGCTTGTCTGATGCTTCTGTGAGGGGGGTTTCCCTCTCTCTTTTTCTGCTGATATCCTCCCTTTGAGGGGTTTGGAGGATGGAGGAATCTATCCTAGAATCCTGTCTAGGAGGCGCCATATTGGTTGTCTTTTCTTGAGTGGCTGCCTGGCCTTTTGCTTTCTGCTTCTCTTGATCCTGTTGATCAGTTTGTTGCTTTTCTTGCTAGGGTTGCTGTTGATGGCCCTGTTGGCCCTGTTGGCCCTCTGCTTCTTCCATTACTTTGTCCTTCCCCTTGCCCTCTCCCTGCCCTGAAGTCTGTGGTGCCTCTTGTTGTGTTGTAGAGGATGAAGCAGGTGCTGTTGTCTGAGGACTTGGTAGAGCAGGCACCTGAGAAGGACATTCCAAGTCAGCCATTTTCAATAAATGCCTTCTAGCCCTCTCAACTAGCTCTTCTTGAGATACAGGCTCTATTAAGGTATTTTTCCTCCACTTTGGTTGGTTGGCATGTCTCAGGATGTGGAACATGCTCTCGTGCTCATAGCTAGAGAGTTTGTATTTCTGTCTTCTCAAGGATATAAAGCCATTGGGGTCATAGGGCTTCCAGGGGAAGCTTTGTGTTAGGCGAAGGCCTTCCAACATCCTATCTGCTTCTTTCCATCCTTCTCTTTTGTTTAGAATGAAATGGCCAAGCTGGTTTCTAATTTTGAGTTGTGCCTTCTTGCCTCTTCCTGCAAAGTGGATGTGATCGGCATTGCCGAATTGTCTGAAATATTCCAAGGCAAAGAGCCTCATAGGCACAAATCTGGGCAGCTTGTATGGGCGCAGCTCACACCCATATATCCTAATCACCGTGTGATGCTGGTAAAAATACCAATCTCCTATGCTGTAGGCAGTGGACAGTTGCAAAATCCTCTGCATTTCATCAGATAGTCTTGGAGGAGGTTCTGTCAAGAGCAGAGATAGGGCTGGATGAATGAATAAATCTATGAACTCACAATACGTATAGGGTGAATATGTAAGGATATGGAAGACCGAGCTCCAGTATACCACTGATCTTGGGTTTCCTGCTGCATCTGTTCTCTTGATTTCAAAAGAGAACTTCTCATGTTGGTGATACAGAATAAGATGATAAATATAAGAGGTGTATCTGAACACCCTCTCTCTGGATAAATGCAGGAATTGCTCATGTATCTTGTCAGAGATATATGTGGCATAGTCATAGCAGATGGGGGCCTTGCCAGGGGTGAACATTGTCATCATGACTAGCACAGTTTCCTCTATGAACTCCATTGATTTATACCCCAGTACTGAGCTTATCATGTATGCCAGGTCCAGGCCTATTTGATTTAAGTAGCCATCAAAAATGGGAGGATGCAGCACTGTATCAGATTTCTTAATAAACAGTTGATTTAATTTCAGGATCTCTGCCTCTGTGAGTATCTTAGCCCCTTGATTGATTAAGTCCAGCAGAGATAGAGGAACCAGTTCCCTTTGGGCTTTGAATTGGACCATATCCCTGATGGCCTGAGGGGTGGTGTAAAATACAACCTCACCCTGAGGGTTCATTACAGCCCTCTGTACTAGATCATAGAAAACAGCACACAAGTGAATAAGGTCAGGGAACTGGTTGACCTGGGGCATCTTGAAAGTTGGGAGGGAGGACTCCCAAATGCCTAGGATATCTGTTCCATCTCTGTGCCTAGCCTTGAGCTCATTTAGCAGATGAATGTGAAATGTACATACGGATCGGGCATCCTCCGAGATTTGGTAATCTAAGTCTGCGAAATCTTGCCAGTCCAGCTCTCTCTGAGGAGCATTCAAGGGAGTAACATTAAGGGCTGTTGATCCTGCAGGGGTATTCATGTATGCTTCAAGTATTTCTCAAAATGATGAGTCTGTTTAACTGACAGGCGGAATTGAGAGGGACAGGAAATAGCAGGGTTGCTATACAGTAGAACAGAACAACACTTAGCTTTGTGAGAAGGCTTTTGTGCAGTTCAACAGACCTCCTTTGACAATCTGGGGGTAATCTAGTGAGTTCACGATTGCGCGAATCAGGGCAGGGTTTTCACTAAACTCGGAGTGTAAAATGGCTCCGCCAGTGTAATTCGACCTCAAATTGTGCAGGGAAGACAGGATATACTCGGTTTTATGGTGAAATTTCAATGTCTTGCCGTGTCCAGGTATGTTTTATGAGTAACTGTGAAAAAAATCAGTTTGCAAGGAAATGGACTGACCAGTACCTGTTTAGCCAGTAGCTTGGGACGAAAGAGTAATTGGGTTGGCGCCCTGAGCTTCTGCGGGTGGTCGAAAGTTGGCCGGTAGACTGCTGGTCGTAGTTTGCATGCAGGCAGCACAGAGGTCCTTTTCGCAGAAAAATAACAAAAATTGCGAAAAAATCAGAAAATATGGCTTTTTACCTTATTGGCGCGCTTTTTTGGGTGACGTCAGCATGACGTCAGCATGTGGGACTGGGTTGGATGACATCAGCAGGACGTCATCGGGTGACGTGGCGGCCTAGGACCGGTCCACGGGGACGATGAGTTGGCGGCCAGGTGGGCGAATGAGGGACGAGGTGGGTGGACGCGGCAATGACGTGTGCGACAGCAGGACAGGGACGTGGGAAGGACAGGTGTCACCATATCGGGCCCCCTCCTGCACGGCAAGGAATGTGTCAGAGGGGGCTCCGATGGAGTTTGGCTGTGACATCTGTCCCCGCGTGACGCAAGCGTCTGACAGATATCGGAAGGTATCTGTCGGACGTCGGGGGCCTTCCGAAACTGCCAGGAGCCGTTGATCTGCGGGTGCGCGATCTGACGGCTGTCGGGCGACGAACCTGCACGGCGGATAAGTTTAACATTTTTTAACAGTCGGACATCGGGCCCCCCCGAAATCGATGGGAACCGTAGATCTGTCAGAGCCGCGATCGGACGGTTATCGGGTCAACAAGCTGCGCGGAGGATAATAGTCAACGGGCGGGTTTAAAATACAATTTTTATCGGCAAGCACGCCCGGTGGAACCCTTCAGTTTATAAATGATTTCCAATGGTTTTTTGATGATTTTCTTTAATAAAATCATATTTGCCCGACAACATTAGGAAAGAGGCAAAAGCAAGGTTTTTCATGCAATTTTTTACAAAAGGCATACGAAGGGCAAAACTTAGGATAAGCGGGCTTTGGTAGTTTCATATGAAAAAGACGCATATTGGCTCCCGACCTTAGGATAAGGCGGGGAAAGTGGGTTTCATGATATTTCCGCCCTTTAATGGTTTTTAGGGGGTCAAAAAGGGTTTCTTTAAGGGTTTTTAGGCAAAAATGGAGACTTGGGTAGGGGAATGGGTTAGATGGGGGAAAAGGGGCTGCACATGGGTTCTTGACCTCAACCAGTTGTTGATTCAATTCCCAGGGAGTAGAAATTATGGCTATAGTGCCAAGGAGGGGATATTTATACAGTTTGTGGGGTTTATACACCATGGTGTTATAATAATAGGGCAAATGGAGTATAGGGAGCTAAATAGTAGAGTTAGCTGTTAATATAGAGGGAACATATGGATGAGGGCTAGTACACCCAAGTTTTCTTGAGAATAACTTGGAGTCAAGAGTAGTTCAAAATGAAAAGACTTTTGCACAAGAAATGTGGCTTTTAAAGGCCATAAGAACCATCATAAAACTTTAAGTTTTCCTTGTGATCATACCTGGTGCAGGGGTGTTAGTTATGAGTGAAAAACAAAGGGAGAGAGGGGAGTTTAGACATGCTCCATTACACTGCTTATTTATGCATTGCTAGCAACTCTGGTCTTTGAAAGAAAGATCACTTCTGCAACCCCATCTACCTACCCCACTAGTTCACCTAACATTTTTTATTCCTTCTTGGAGGGTGCACTTGGACTTGCAAACCCTTTGTATGCCCTTTTCTTTTACATTGGCTTTTTGCTTTCATTTCCTATCTAATACTACGCTTATTCCTTCCAAGGCCCCAGATTAAACAGTTGGGCACCCTAGTTTCTCTACCTGGCTACTGATCTGCCAAGATTAAACAGTTTGGATAGATTTCTTTCTCTATTCTACAACATAAATTGAAAACATGGCATGATCCAGATTAGACTGTTGGGTCATCCATAAACTTTTGTGAATATGCAGGCCTATATACACCTTCTCTTTTCTTGTAAATATGGAACCTTTGTGGCAGCAAAGAATGGATCATATTTGGCACTTATATTTGCCAATCATGAAATATGAAACCTATTGGTATAGGTATCCAACAGTGGCTCCACATGGGGATGGTCTTTCCCCTAGAAAGACCAAGAACAGCAGGTCAGTACGCCTAGGCCCTTTAGCTACTGCTTTGAAACTTTGGAGTTCTGTCACCATAGATTCCTCAAAATGTAAACTGATGTATTGAAATACAGGATGCATTTCAATTCTTCTTATTATCTGCAATGTCTCTTGAAATGACCTCATTCTTTATACTTCAGAAATAACAATATATACAACACACACAGAGTCTATATACAACAAACTATGTACAAGAGCAGGCCAGCGGCATTCATGGGAGGTAGTCAAAATAGTGCTTGAGCATCCTGCCATTGACAGGGCCTTCATCTAAGTCAGTTTTGTTCAGATTTTCAAGAAAATAGGTATTGTTTCCTTGTACTGCTTGTATGAGGAATGGTCCTCTCCAAAGGGAATCAAACTTTCCATGCTTTCCCTTGCTCTCTCTCCTTGAATCCCACTTGAGGACCTTGTCACCTATGTTGAAATCTTCAGCCTTGGTCCTTCTATCAAAAGCCTTTTTCAGCTTTTCTTGTAGAACTTGGACTCTGTTATAAACTTCGTCCCTGGTTTGCTGCAAACATACAATCTGATTTACTCTTCTTTGCATATCATTAGGCTCAGCTTGGCTCTCCTGAAGTATCTTCATAGCAGGGATCCCTAGTGATGAGGGGAATTTGGCCTCTAAACCATAGACTAACTCATATGGGCTGACCCCAATTGATCTCTTGGTTGTTAATCTATCTGCCCATAAGGCATTGACTAGTTTCTTGTGCCAATTTTTCTTGTTCTCCTCTAATATTTTCTTGATCATATTTACCAAGCTTTTATTTGATGATTCTGCTAGCCCATTGCCTTGGGGATAGTATGCTGTAGAGTGGCCCAAAGTAATGTGGAATTTGTGGCAGAAGTTGATTATCTTTTTAGATCTGAAAGCAGCAGCATTATCTGTTATTATTTTGTCAGGACATCCAAATCTAGCAAGGATATTTGTCTCCGGGAATTGTATGATGGTAGAGTCGTTTGCTTGTCTGCATGGGATTGCTTCAATCCACTTTGTGAAATAATTTGTTGCTGTCAGAATCCATCTATGTTGGCCTGAAGATGAGGGATAGATTTCTCCAATGAAATCCAAGCCCCATTGCTGAAATGGTCTCTCTGTTGCAATAGGCCTTAGGGGTAGAGGCAGCAATTGTCTCTTTCCTTCAAACACTTGACATTTGTGACATGCAGTAGTGAACTTCTTAACATCAGAGAAAATAGTGGGCCAATAGTATCCATCTCTAAGTATCTTGTTCACAGTGGATTTCCAATATAGATGCCCACCACAGTCTCCTGCATGAAACTCTTCCATGATTTTGTTGACTTCACTTTCAATCAAACAATTTAGCAAGATGCCCTCATGATTTTTCCAAAGCAAATTTTCTTCCATGACACAGAATCTTAAGGTTTTCATTTTTAAAGACCTACTCTTAGTTCTAGATAGTCCTGGGGGAGCACACAGGTTTTGCAACACATAGCATATATCAGAATACCAGGGGGATTGTTCAAAGGCTACACTGATCTTTGGAGTCGCCAGCTCCGGTTCACTGTCTAGTTGGTTAACATCTAGGGCTTGGAAATTTGCTTCAGACATTAATTTGGCTAGGCCCTGCCCTTTTATGAGTTTTGTAGGTTTTATTTCTATGTCAAATTCCAGAATATTTGCTATCCATTTGCCTCTTCTGCCCTCCAAGTTCTCTTGTGTAAGTATATCTTTGACAATTGGGCTTGGCACATAGGCTATTGTATGGGAATAGAGGATATAAATCCTAAAGTCCTTAATAGCTTTGACCAGGGCATAGGCTTGTTTTTCCATGATCTGATATTTAAGGGGTGCATCTCTTAAAGCTTTGCTAAAGAAAGCAATGGGTTTTTCATTTCCTAGATCATCTTTCTGCAGTAAAACTACAGCAATTGTATGTTCAAAAGAAAAGGAGAATATGATGAAGTCTCTATCAAACTGAGGGCTAGTTAGGACAGGGGTTTGGGTAAGAGCAAATTTGATGCTTTCAAAGGCTTGTTTAGCATCCACTGTCCATTTAACTTTGGAATCCTTTTTCAGCATGTTGTTAAGCAATCTGCTAAGCTCAGCCAGGTTTGGGATAAATCTTCTCAAAAAGTTGATTTTTCCCAAAAAAGCTTGTAACTCTTTTATATTCCTGGGATGGGGCATGTGTTGGATGGCCTGGATTCTTTCTGGGTCGATTCTAATACCATCCTTGGAGATAATGTGACCCAGTAATTTCCCTTCCTCTAGGCCAAAAATGGATTTTTTGGGATTCAGAGTATTCAATATTTCCTGCATGTTATGGAATATCTGTCTCAAAAGTTTTTCCAATGGGTTTTTTTTTTTTTTTTTTTCTTTTGGTTCAGATTTGAAAAAAGGGCTAAGATCATCCAAATAGATGACTAGGAAGTCATGAATTTCTTTGGCAAAAGCAATGTCCATTGCTCTTTGAAAAGTGGCTCCTGCATTTTTCAATCCAAAAGGCATTTTAACATATTTGAAGGTTCCCCATGGGGTAGTAAATGCAGTTTTGTCCTGGTCATCAGGATGGACTAGGATCTGGTTGAAGCCCGAAAAACCATCAAGCAAGGAAATTCTTGATGCCCCTACCACTCTTTGCAGGATGTGATCCATCTTTGGTAGGGGGTAGTTATCTTTTAGTGATACTTGGTTGAGGTTTCTTAAATCGACACAGAGCCTAATTTCCCCAGTTTTCTTCCTTGTGGGAACCAAATTTGAAATCCAATCGGAAAATCTAATTGGTGCTATAATGCCCGCTTTGAACATTTTTTGCACCTCTTGTTCCATTGCTGGGAGGAGCATAGGGTTAATCCTCCTGAGTTTTTGTTTAAAGGGTTTCTGATTTGGCTGTAGTGGAATTGTGTGTTGTATCACGGAGGTGTCATAGGATTTGAGGTCCTCATAACTCCATGCACACACATCTTGAAACTCCTTAAAAAGGTCAATGTATTTGGGTTTTTGATCAGGTGGTAATGCAGCGGACAGTTTTATGATTTTAGGCTGTTGAACTGTCCCTATATTATGCTCTTCAGTGGTAGTGTTTAGGGGTTCAAATTTTGGTTTATTGGGGACATCGTTAGAATCAAAAATGTCTTCCAAAGGAGCTAAGCCTATGGGCAGAAAATTGTTCTTTAACTGTATCACCTCAGTTTCATCCTCAGGTGTCTCCTCATGTCCAATCTGTTGGATTTCTTGAATGTTGTACTGGTTGAAAATTGTGGGATGTAGCATTTGATTGGCTGTTTTGGGTGAGAGCACCTGACTGTTATGTTCACCATGTATCTGTGATTGTCTTTCTAACTGAAGTATTTGTGATTGACTTGCTGGCTCTGTGTCTATTTTTAGACCTGAAAATTCTTCTTGTAAATTCAGAAAATTGTTGATTTGTGTATCATTGTCAAACACCTGCCAGTCCTTTATGTTGTTTGGGATTGATGGTCTGTGTTTTACCTCAGCTGTGAAACGGTGATGGGGGTCAAAGGGTAGCTTGCAAGTACTTGCAAACATGGCTAGGCTATGAGCGTGCAGGTTCTGAGCCCTAGGAACTTTGGTAATCTGGAACTCAGCAAGAGACTTTAGTAACTCAGTAGCAACAGATCTGTAAGACCGAGTCTGTTATCTTTTGTGACAAAATTTCCTTTGACCTGTTGGATGACTAAGTCCGAATCCCCTAGGATTGATACTCTTGTAACTTGTAGGGATTGCACCAACTTGACGCCTAGTAGGAGGGCCTCGTATTCAGCCATATTGTTGGTACATCTGAAGTTTAGTCTGTAAGCTCTAACCTCTGCATGATTGCTTTATTTGTTGTGCACCCACACTCCTGCTCCTGCCCCTAACTTGTTAACTAATCCATCAAATTCTAGGAACCATAGGGTTTCCTTTTTTAGGGGGTTTTGACTAATGTTTGTGTGGCCTGGATTTGTGAGTTGGAGTATGGGCTGATTTTTTGGTGTAGCTTTTAAGGCATTCTTCCTACTTGGTGGGATTATTTTGTTTTCTAAAGCAGCAGTTTCCTTATTTGACTTTTGGTTTTGTTCAGGTATCCTAGATACGCAGTTGTTTGTCTTGTGGTCTTGAATATTTGCATTATCTGATTCAACCAATGTTTGCGTATCAGGATCTTTTTGTTCAACAGGTTGACTTGTTTTAATTGTCTGAGCTTCTTCATTGTTGTTGCTGCCTTTATTGTCATTGAAGAGGATATATGAGTCTATGTCAGAATGGACAGCATATATGGGAAAATTTTGAGGCTTCTCTGTACTACTGACCATGTATTTCATTAGAGACTCTCTATACAATCTCTTGGGTTGACCAAAGACTGTGATAGTAGCATAAGACATATCTAGCTACAGAGACCCTTGAAGTTTGGCCCCCCATGACCTTGATAGTAGCATCCCATATTTGGGTGGGATATCAGGAACAACGACGTCCATCAAGATTGTTTTGTTTGGATATTGAACTAGGGATACACATAAGTCTTTTATCAAGCCTAGACACTTGACCTGGCTAGAATCAAATGAGAAGAGGTCCTTATATGGTCTAGTGATATCCAAATTCAACCTTTCCATTACAGATTTTGGCATTAAATTATGAGATGCACCTGAGTCAAACATAGCATTGTGTAATATTTTGTCATGCACATGCAGGCTGACATAAAAGGGTAGGATCCCTGAGCCTGCTATTTTTCCATCAACCTCAGGGCCAAAAAGCAATTCAGGGGTGTCATCCAACACATTGACATTGTCCACATTATCATTGTTTTTGTTATGACTGAGTTGAAGAGATTTCTGAATTTGCTGTTTATAAATGTCATTTTTGGCTAGCTCTACCAGAGGAATGGCTATTTTCAGTTTTCCAATTTCAGTTTCCAAGTCAAAGGGTTTTTCAGTTTGTGTTTTAATAGTATAGGCGAGCCTCCTTTCTTTGACTGGTAGGGTTTCCTCTTGATTTTGGGGTTTATGCTTGTTGATCACCTCTTGAGGCCCTTTTCTTGGGTTAGAATATTCAAATGATGTAGCTGGTGAATTCGGTGTTTGTTCAGTGATATCTTCAATAATTATTCCACTTGTGGGTGAATCAATTGTATTCGTTGGTTCGGTTACTATGGCACTTTTGGGCTGTAGTTTGTCTTTGGTTTTGTCAGGTTGTGATACATTTACAGTCCTGCTCCTTAGTTTGTACTGTTTATGAACCTCATAAACAGCAGTGTCATAGCCTTGTTTGAAATCAAATGATTCCCCTGATTTTGTCTGGAATTGTTTAGTATCTTCTTCATCATGATCCTCTTGACTCAAGAAGACTTGGTGCTTATTGTCAAGACCCATTAAGTGGATATGAGTGTCCTCCGCTTGTTCTTCTGATAAGGATGTTTCAGCATAGTTTTCTTGAAATGGTGGCCTTATTTTAGGATCATTGTTGACTTTGCTCCCACTAGGATTTTGGTTCCTCCTAAAGTTTGGATTCCTGTTAGGATTGTTTGGTGGTGCTTCCCATGAAGACTTTCTTTCCACAGACTCTACCCTGTCACCTAACCTCTTCATACCAGAAATTATTGCATCCAATTTTTGGTCTAAGG
>APFE031186815.1:5051-53023 GCA_000404065.3 Pinus taeda
GTCTGGTATCTTGACAGTGGAGCCTCATTCCACATGACTGGTGATAAAAATTTATTCAGTGCCTTGGAGGAGAAAGACCTCAAGATGCGCATAGAGATGGGTGACGACAGAAGGTATAGTGTTTCAGGAGTTGGCATGGTTTCTTTTTAGAGGGAGCATGGAGCTCCTCTCACCTTTATAGATGTGATGTATGTTCCTGGAATAAAGAAGAACTTGGTATTGTTCGCGATGTTGGAGGACAAAGGCTATGATGTTGTCTTCAGTAAAGGGAAGGCATTCCTAAGACACATAACCACGGTTCAGACCAAGAGGATAGGGATTCGGGTGAAGAATCTCTATAAATTAGAGGTAGATGATTGTGCAGCGTCGAGTATGAAAGCGGAATTGGTGCAAAGCCAAGACATTGGCGAGTTGTGGCACAGGTGGTTGGGCCATTTGCACCATGGGGCTTTGAAGATAATGCAACAGATATCTATAGGATTTCTCAAAGGTAAACTTGAGCAAGTTAACACATGCAAAGGTTGTATCTTGGGAAAGTAAACCGAGTCTTCCTTTCATGATCGAGACACTCAAGCAAAGTCTATCTTAGAGAGAGTTCATACTGATTTGTGTGGACCATTCTCGACGGAATCCACAGTGAAGCAAAGGTATTATGTGATTTTCATTGATGACTATTCTCGTAAATGCTAGATTTATTTCATGCAGAAGAAGGACCAAACTTTCACAAAGTTTTGGGAGTTCAAAGCTTTGGTCGAGAAAGAATCAGGGAAGAAGATCAAGGCCTTGAGAAGCGACAATGGTGGAGATTATGTCTCTCAAGAGTTTGAGGAATTCTGTGCAACGAAAGGAATTAAATGAGAGTTGATGGAACCTCATAAACCACAACAGAATGGGGTGGTTGAAAGGAAGAACAAAACAATTGTAGGGGCATCACGGGCAATGTTTCATGACCAAGGCCTACCACTTCACTTGTGGGCTGAGGCATGCAACACATCGGTCTATTTGCAGAATAGAATCCCGCATCGCATACTTGGGATGAAGATACCAGAGGAAGCTTTCTCCGGTAGGAGACCAGATGTGGGTCACTTCAAGATCTTTGTCTCATCGGTGTATTTCCATGTGACAAAGGATGCATGGAAGAAGCTTGAGCGGATAGCAGAGTTGAGGATATTTGTGGGGTACATTGATACACCTCACAACTATCGGGTGTACTTGCCTACCAGTCAGAGGATAGTGGTTTGCAAAGATCTCAAGTTTGATGAGCAGAAGGTCATGCGAGTTTCCCTTGAGAGGGAGCTCCAACTACAGGCTGTGGAGGAACTGTTGGTTCCTAAGGAGAAAGAGTCTCAGGCTGATGTGGAGCAGCCGCATGCAGAGGTTCCACGAGTGGAGACATCCACTCAAGAATAGTATTCAAGAGATGGGTGGAAGCGCACAAGAGAAGCTGAAAAATTGTTGGAGGATGCGAGAGAGAGTGTGGCAGCACCATCTTCTCAGTGAAGACAAAGGAGGTCACTTGAGAGGTACATTGGATACATGGCCCTTGTTGGGGAATGTGTTGAGACCGAGCCATCTTCCTTTGAGGAAGTAGTGTAGCAGCCAATTTGGGTTGATGCTATGGTGGAGGAGTATGACTCCATAGTTCGTAACAGTGTTTGGGACATCGTTTCAAGACTGGAGAACAAGTTAGTTGTGAGTTCCCATTGGCTTTACAAGGTGAAGCAAGCTGTTGATGGTAGTGTGTAGAAGCATAAGGCAATATTTGTTACCTGTGGCTTTTCACAGGTCGAGGGGATTGACTATGATGAGACTTTTTCTCCTATCGCAAGGTACTCATCTATCAGATCTGTTAGCGCTCAAATCTACCTTAGGCTGAAATAAGGTAAAACTCAAGGCCACATCAAACCACGCTCAGCCTTGTAGCTAACCCTACGAGGACAGGAGAGGGCTCTCTCCAAGTCAATCTCGGCAAACGATAATCAATGAGGTCGAGATGACTGAATTGATGACTAATTTTAGGCTAGGTATGAAGTACAAAGACTGTGAATTTGAGTTTTTGAGGTTTTGTTGAATTCAAGGGAAAGGCAATTTTGGGTGCGGGGATGAGGCACAACTTTTGCAGAGGTCTACATGGGGCAAGATAGGCGTTTTTTTTTATGCCTTAAAGCAAGTGAGATGGGTAGATCAGAATGGTGAGGAGTTAAGGAGAGCAAGGAAGTCTCAAGGATTCTCCTTAAACTGAAGAAAACATAGAAAATTAAACAAATTTAAAGGCAGAGCATAGCAAGTTCATGGATTCTACCTTAACACTTCATTTGTTTAATTACAGAAGATTAAACAAGGAAAGTGGTACACACACACAAATTACAAGTACTGAGAGAAACACACCATCAACACATAAAGCCACATGAATCCCAAATAGTGCTGCAAAACCCTGGTCTTTCCTTTGCCAAAATGCAGATAAGATATGTACAATATAGTCTCAAGTTATTCCCAAGAGTCCAACCCTAAAAGTGACTAAGAAAACACATAATATAGGCAAGCCAACACATTCCCTTGCCTCTAAGGGTCGAGCTCATCATCCTAGGAGCTGTTTCAACCAATTCTAAACTAAGCACTACAATCTAGGCAGTCAAAACAACTTGCCTCTACAAGCTAAGAAACCAATTCATTCATTACATTTTTTCTATTTTATGAATGAATCATCTAGAATAGGTAAATAAGTGTCAAATCAACATAAATTTCCATTAACTACATCAAGAAGGGTGAAAAATCCCATCACAAGTCAAAACTGATCAAACTGGCTTCATTTGCTGCGCTGAGGAGGAAACTTGTGCCAAAAAACCCTGTGTGCCATGCGCCTAAGCCCTGTGCGCCGCGCGTCTTTCCACCTGCTTTTGGAGCATTTCCCGGCATCCAAATTGAGCTCAGGTTGGCTTGTTGGAAAGCCTTGGATGTCTACTTTCTAACACAAGTAGAATTTTCCAATTTGGTGTCCATTTGACCCTCGAAAAGTGCATTCTCCCAGAAGTACTTCCTACTGGTGTAAAAAGTGGCAGAAAGGTGATTTTCATGATGTTTTTGAGCCTTTTTGTCACCCAGAACTTGATGAAATGTCTTGGAAATGGCTGAGCATGTGTATTTCATCATGAAAAATCCAAAACTATAAGCCATCTGTGATTTGCACCTCCCCATCTTATGGGTCGCGCACTGCGTGCTACGCGCTACGCGTAGAGCCAAAAAACCCGTTTCACAAGCCAAAAATTTTGAAACGACAAAATTTTCTCCAAATTTGCCAAAATTTGGAGTGAAGACTCTCCATCATGTATCATGCTCAACTAATGAAGCCTCGGCCAAAACTTGAAGCGGATTGGTCCTTTTGCGTTGTTTTTGCGCTTTGCTCAAACGCCTCTTGAGGATCTTCATTCTCGCTTTGCAAACATGCATGCGAGCCCAATAGTGAGTTTTCATATGGTGAAGCATGTCTTTGTCCCTGTTTTCCTTCGCCAACAACTTCTCAAAATGAGTGTTTACCCGGATGAGCATTGATTCTCGATCAATATGTGTCAAATCACCAGGTCTTCTTCGGGCCAATTCCCGGTCTTCCCGGATCTTCCGCAGCTCATAAAGTTCATGCTCATCTTCCAGCTGTTTGTTGCACTGCTACAAGTAGTTAATCACCCATATAGCCATCTACAATTTCTTTTGCAGTGACTCATTCTCAACCCTTTTCTCTCGGATGATCTCCTTGAGCTCCGAGTTAGGTGAGCTAGCATCAACATCAATGATACCCATATCCTGACCTCCTGAAGGACCTTCATCAACCATGGGTCTCTTGCCCCTATCCTGAATCTGTACCTGTGCTGAAGACGGAGGCGAGACCCCTTCCACGTGATGTGGAGATAATACTCGTTGTGCTGATGACGTCAACGAGACCCCTTCCACCCCGGGTGGAGATAGTACTCGTCATGCGGATGCAAATAAGGCCCTGTGGCCTCTCTGATATGTCACATATACTGGAGCATCAACATGCTCGGTCTCAGGAATGTCAAGCTGCTATGAAGGCCCTCCCTCATCATGAACTATCTTCGGAGGAGGCTGTAGCGCGGAAAAGTAATCACGAGAGATGAAATCCTCCCAAGCAATACCCTGTTGTGCCAACTGATGCATCACTATGATTTTAATCGAGGCATAGTGATATATGCTCCTATGATGATGTGCCAGGCTCTTCCTCTGTACTTAAGGAACCATCCTCTCTATGTTTCGACACATGAAAAACGGAATGTTCATCATACATACCCATGTGAAATGCATCAACAAACGGACATGGTATGCATAGAGACGGGAGAATCTGCCCTCACAGCTGAAATACCGAATGATGAGTTTCATTCAACAGTTCAAACTCATCTTTCAGGAATCTGAAAGGAAAGGCTGTGCTCAAGTGTCTGATATATCTGGGCTTGATATATGGCTCATAGTAATACATGTCTAGCATCTGGTGTTTGCTCCATTCCTCCCCTACATTTGGTATCCTGGTGGCCTGAGCAATATTGTCGGGTGACAAGGTAAAATCCACTCCGGCAAGGTTTACATGACCATCCTGTAGCTTAACGACAAATAGACGAACTAGTTCCCGATGATGCTGAGTTTGTGAGATCATCTCACAATATTGGTAACATGATTGGCACCGAAAACAATCCATTGCAAGTGGGCAAGCTTACAATTGAGCCAAAGAAGTAGGCTCCTCCCTAACATGTTGTCCACTCTTGCCACCTTTGTGATACCTCCGTGGCACAGTAGGTACATTTACCTCCGGTGTAGAGTCACTATCGTACTCCTGCTCATATACTGACTTGGTCTCTGACATGTTCTTTTAGAAACAAGGTAGCTGGAATATATATATATATATGCTAATATACAATTGTGTGCAAAATTGACTGTAGACTTTTTTCTTTTTCTCAAAATGTTGTGATTTGATGCATGAGAAGAGGTGTTTGAGTGTGTTTTGGACAAAGTCTAGGCATAAACTTCAATGCGCCGCACACCTCACCCAACGCGCCGCGCGCTCCTGATGCGCTGCGCGCGTGTAAAATAGCACTGGAATTTGTCGCCTGATGCGTCGCCCGCCACTGATGCGCCGCGCACCCTGGAAATGGCCCAATTTGCTCACAAACTCACAAAATCACCTTAGAACAATGCTCTTTTCTCTTGGAATGTGGAATGGGTTGCAAATGAGGAGAAATATCTTCATATAGGCTCCTTGTTGATTCTTGCTTAACCCAAAACCCATTTTCTTATGTTTGGTTGTTGACACTTTTTCAAAATTAATAGGCTCTGACCTTTTTGGTTTCCCCTTTAAAATTGGTTGAAATAATGCTTTTCTCTGATATTTTTTGCAGGGATAGCTCTGATATGCTTTGGCAAAGGAGACCAAGGCTGCACTTGAACGATTGAAGAACTGTAAATTTTTACAATTTTTACAAAGATGAGATGGCGACTTATCTTCAAAACAGAGTTTTGAAGAGAAGTCCTAATTCATCTGTACAATGATGAAAATTATTGAACTGATGATCTATCAAAGACATCCCTCTGGCCTGCTGGTCTTCTAAGACTTTTCAAGACAAAATTGACTCAACCCTAGACCTAAGACCTCAAAATTTAAAACATGATTGTAAATGACCCTTGAAGACTTATTTTAATGAATAGACCTGAACCAACAGTGCCAAGCATGAGGGGAATGAGTGACACAAACCGCTCCATCAGAGTTATGGCATGCCTAACGAAATGCAACTGATCAAAACTGATGGGACACCTAATCATGAAATGCAAAAGAGCTTTGATCTCTAACGGAGGGATAACTAAACTAACTCTAACAAGATCTATGTTGGCACTATCAACACAAATGGATTGGAAGATCCATCAGATGGATGTGAAGACTGCATTCCTCAATGGCCAGATTGAGGAAGAGGTGTACATAGAGCAGCCAGAAGGTTTTGAGGCCTTTGATCATGAGTTGCATGTGTGCCGACTCAAGAGAGCATTGTACGGGCTGAAGCAAGCACTTCGTGCTTGGTACACCAGGATAGACAACTACTTCACCGGGTTGGGCTTCACAAAGAGTGAAGCGGATGCGAACCTGTACCACATTGTGGTGAAAGGTAATTTGTTGATCATCGTACTTTATGTTGATGATCTCATATTGACTGGTGATGATCAGTTGATCGTGTCTTGCAAGGAGCAACTTGCAAGAGAATTCGAGATGAAAGACATGGGTCTCATGCATTACTTCCTTGGCATGGAAGTGTGGCAAAAGGATGGGGAGTTGTTTGTGTCTCAGGGAAAGTATGCCAACGAGATACTCAAGAGATTCCACATGGAGAAGTGTAAGCCCATGTAGACTCCTCTAGCAGGTAACTGGAGGAAGGAGGTTGCTACTTCAAGAGAAGTGGTAGAGCATACTTTGTACAGGAGGCTTTTGGGTTCACTAATGTACTTAGTGAACACATGACCAGATTTGTGTTATGTAGTGAACCAACTAATTCAAGCGATGGTTCAACCTACCAAGATGTTTTGGAAGGTGGAAAAGCATGTATTGAGATACCTCAAAGGCGCATCTCAGTATGGATTATGGTACAGAGGGACAGAGGGAGTGAAGCTACAGGGCTTCACTGATGCAGATTGGGCAGGGAGTCCATCAGATTGGAAGAGCACATCAGGAGGGATTTTCAACCTTGGATTAGTGGCAGTTTCTTGGTACAGTAGGAAACAGAGGTCAGTTGCACTCAGCTTGGGAGAGGCAGAATACATGGCTGCAAGTCAGGCAACATGTGAGGCCATCTGGATGTGAAAAATCCTAGTTGGTGTGTTTGATCAAAGGATGGATCCAACTGTGATCTATTGTGATAATCATAGTTGTATCAAACTCTCTGAGAATCTAGTATTTCGTGATAGGTCCAAGCACATTGACATCTAGTATCATCATCTTAGAGACTTTGTAGTGAGGAGGATCATGTTGCTACAATATATTTTGACAGAGGAGCAAGATGCTGACATTTTGACGAAGGCATTGTCAAAGTGTAAATTCGAGTTCCATAGAGACAGGATCAAAGTGGTAGATAATCCCTTTCTTGTTGAGAGGAAGTGTTGAAATATGGAAACAAGAATATTCCAATTTAATTCGTCCTTGAATTAAATTGTGAATTAAAATCGAAATTAGTCTTAACAGCTACTTGGAAATAATTAATTAATTTATTTTATATTAATTAGTTGGAGAAATTCAAGTTAGAAGTCTTTCTGAAGTCATGCAAGAGTTATCCCTTAAATTAAGGAGATAAGATTGAGTTATATTTGAGTTGTAATTATTTAACTCAGTTTACTGAGTTAAGTCCAGTTAAATTAGTTCCAAACTGTTTGAGGAACAAATAGTGATTTAATAGTCAGTGGATGCATTAATGCATTCAGCTAGTGCTACTCCAGTTAACTAAAGATTCCCTCATCAGAAACTCATGCATGTCTATTCTAAGAAAGACCCAGTTGAGATAAATGTTCAAGGACAATGTGCTATCAGTTGCATGTGTTTTCTCATGGAGAAAACTCATGCATGAAGTCAAGGATTCATCCTTGAGGATTGTACAGTTTTGAAGGATTGGTTTTCCACTTGGTAAAATCATCCACAAGGAATAGTGCAAGGAAATAGGAGCTTGGAGGGTAGAGAGGAAGGCTGGAGAGAAGCCAAGATTGCCTGTGAGCATCTACGAGGATTGTACTGAGAGCTGGCTAGCTGTGAGAGCTAAGGTTTTGTATAATTCCTATGTATTTCCACCATGTATGATAATACAATAGTGTGGGGTTTTTATCTGAGGATTTCCCCAAAAGTATTTTCATATGTATTGTTCCATTGATTCTTCTTCTTCTGGTTATATTGTTCAGCTAGATCTTTAAGCTTCCACAAATTGATAGTAGAAGTAGGTTATAGTATTCTACTTTGATTTATATTGCATTATTGGGTCAATCTACACAAATTTTCTGCAAAAACATGAAAAGACACAAGAGTTATAATCAAGTACACGAGCATGAAAACATATGGGTCTTTGAAAAATTCACCAACTAGAAGAATAAATCATTCAAGATCAGGTTCACCTAGTCAAACAAATAGTCCCTCTTGTAAGAATAATATAAAACATGAGTATGTCCTTTGGAACATTGGATGTGGTTTCTCATCCCATTACTCATGAAAAAATCTAAGAAAAATGTCTATAATGTTTTGCAAATAAGGAAATATCCAGGAAAGAAATGTCAAAGGGACCCTACGAGGTCGGTGAGATGAATTCAGTAACGATGTTCATTCTGCTAACTTGAGTGTCCAGGAAACTATCAGCTTTAGACAAATTTAATAGCTTGTTTTTCTTTGACAACATAAATGTCTTTCTAAATGATTTAGGGGTCAGAGGAATTGTATTCCTCTTCACTCCTCTGATTTTTCTCATATTTGGATCAAAATGCCATGCACAAAGGTATTATTTCCTTGAAGTTGAAAAATTTAGGAACACATGCAATATTTTCTTACCTACTAGTCCAAGTTTTTTTTATTATTTTTTTTTTTGGTTGGTAAATTCACATACCATTGGTATAATGTCAACTAGTGAAAGTTTTTATCTTGGTGGGAAGTGAGTTAAAAGTGTCACCACAAATTGTTTCCTTCTTGCTTTTGGTATCTCTCTTCCTTTTGTATTTAGGAATATGTGAATGATTATTGATGTTCTTAGTTCCTCTTATTTGTGAATTCCTCATTATCTGATATAATACTTGTTGTTAGCCTTTCATGTGTGAATTTCATTGGGCATGATAGGCCAATAAATACAAATTTAATATATTAATGTCGTCGTTTGTGGGAGGTGATGGAAAAAAAATTTTAAATGCTAAAGCAATCACATTCCTTTAACTCAAATATTGATCTTCCTTTAATATTCTTGATATCAATACCATGAGAAATAAGGAAATTAATGAGTTGACATGATTGTTCTGCTATGAAATCTTTATGATGATGACAACTAGCATACAAGTAAATTATTCGAAGTGGGGAAGTCTATGGGAAATAAGATGTGTAGAAAAAGAAGGTATGTGGAACGGTAAATGTGTGGAATAGAGGGTTATGTGGGAGAGAAGACATGTGTAGAGTGAAACATGTGCTGAACGAGAATGCGTAGAGAGGGAAATGTGTAGAGATGGAATATGAACTTTCTTCCACACATTTTAAATTTCACTAAGTATAAAAATACTCAAGAGATTGCAACTTTGGGGGTCAATAAAAGGTCGGAAAAGAAACCCACTACTTGAAACAGTCTCTCCAAGAAGGGTAAGAACACCAAGTGAAAGCTAGCAATGAATCCAACGGAAATGTGATTGCAATGATGAGAAACGAAGCCAAGGAAAATATTTGTGCATAAATGAGTTAGATAATGTAGAGCAATAATCACAAGGTAGAAGAGTTTTTAAAATCGTCCTAAGGCATGGATGTTTGGCCGCCAAATTAACATACACTTTCACTCCATTTTCACATTTATCCTCATTTCATCACATTATCATTATATTTCCATTACCATATGGGTTCACATTTTCCATTTCCAAATTTATTTATTTTATGTATTTAAAGTGAATTTATGATTAAAAGTTAGAAAAATAACATGTATTTTCTTATACCTAAAGGTGGAATGAGTTTGGTGACGTGTAGGTGATTTGGAAGGTTCCAAGACACTCTTATGTGGCCTCCAAGACTCAAATTCGAATTCTCTTGAAGGTTTGGGATAGGGGTCAAGCATATCTCATGGAGAAAAATCATGGATAAAGGAATATGTGTCTCATATTGGTTGTAACCATATGAAAGATTTGTGGATCTAGGAGGGATTAGTGGATCTCCATTAATGAGTTAGTTGCTTATGTTTTTGTATAAATAGGAGTACCTCCTCCATTCCAAAAGGACTCTTGGAGCATGTATCCTAACATATGATGGAATAGAATAATTTTTTCTTTCTATAGTTTTAGATGTAAATTGTCTTAATGTAGTGTATGAATTTATGGAATAGTTTGTCAATTTGTTTTTAAGAGAATTGAGCTCACTCTAAAAGGATCAAAGAAACATTTTATTTCATTATAGATTTTATTTTCATTTAATTACTTAGATGTTTGAAGATTTTTCATTATTAATGAATGAATTTTAGTTTAAATCTTATCAACATATGAAAGGACAAACAAGGGTCTAAGTTAGGCTCTCTTCCATTTGATATGAGTAATAATTGAAATTCATTCTCTTTTTCTTGTTTCAAGTGATTTTTTGAATTTCCAGTTTTCCAACAATGCCATTAACGATGAATGAATTTTTAATGAAGAATAACAAGGACCTCCTTAGTTAGGAGCCTCTTCTATTATTTTTTTATGCATCTTAAGCTATTTTCCATTAGTGGTTTTTTATTTCTGTTCATGAAGTAGTATTCTAGAAGAAGGACAAATTTGGTTCTCATAAGTTAGGAACCACTTCTCCTGCTTATTACATAAGGAATTAGAAATTACTTAGTTAAATTTTATATTTGAAATATGCACTTCTAATTAGTTTATAATTGCATTCCCTTAAGTTTCCATTACTTATCTTCTAAAGCTGATTATAGTTGCATCTGAGGTCCCATATATTTTGGTTTGCTTCTAAGTTTTACGAAACACCCAGGTTAACAAATTAAATGATAGGGATTTAACAAACAATTAAATCACCCAACAATGGCTAGAATACTAAAAAAAGAAGAGAAAACGAGGCCAAGATTCATAGTCATTGCGAGTTGAAATAAAGGATTCTAAATTTATAAATAGACACAATGTGAACACCAAAAGGGTAAATAGGTGCTAAACTAGGGCATCCGTGTGAAGGAAGGATCTATCATGCAAGTTATGATGTTCAACTAAGGAAAGGTTAATGTTGCAACTTGATAAGATTTTACCTAAGGTACAATGAAGATATAAATGACGGTTAATAATGCATAAGAGATGATAGGGAAATACCTACTCCTATATGTCAAGTTCAAGGAAACACACCTAAGATCTAATGGACACCAAAATAAAAATGTCACCATATTTTTTTAAAACCATCCAAAAATACTAGACCCATGGTTAAATCACATAACGAAAGAAATAAAACATGGATTGGGAAAAAATAGGACCATGTATATTTTATCTTTTGAATTTTATTTTTTTTTTTTAATTTTTTGTATGTGATGTAATATCTATGACTAGTTCAACTTTTATGAATTTGAATAATGTGATTCAGGATGGATGTTTTGTGGACATGCATGTAGGTATAACTACTCAATTATTGTGACAAATTTCAACATAGCTAGAGAAATAACATATGTAACCTCTTGGTCTCACCATGGGTATTCCTATGACAAGCTAAGAGTATGTGAATAAAAAATGAAAATCAAGCACCAAGCATGATAAGCATTGAATTGAAACAACTTAGAATAAAACATAAAAAATGATCACATAAAATAACAAACCAAAATAAAATACAAATATACAAGGTGAACCACATCCTAATAGGTTACGATATGTAGTGCCCACTACTGAGCACAAGCCAAGGATTCCTACGGATGTATATGAACTCATGGGATATTATAAACCTCATATGACACACCATATTATGGACACACCACATAGAGTTGAATTTCCACATTCCTAAACATTGATGATTCGAGTGGAATCCTAGAATCATAACATTATCAAGAACTACCTGAGGACATAAAGAGTGAGTGGTCTCATGAGTGAGTACAACTCCTTGACAATAGCTATCAAGAAATAATTGAGGTACAAGACACTCATCAACATGGGATTTTGGATTGAAAAATTGAGTAGCAAGTGCGGTACTAAAAATCAAAGCCTTGACTTAATCCAAGTTGACACTTCATCCAATGACCTAGTAAATTCTCTATGGCCTAATTCAAGGTTTTGTTTTCTAATCTCCACCATTCCCATATTGGGGAGAAGAGAGTCATCATGAGCCATATCCTCCATTTGATTATCAGTTTAATTCATGATCTCCAAGATGGTATGTCGTGAAGGGAACTTGACATCAAGGGATTCATGTGAAATAGGTGGAGTGATGACCTATGTGGGAAGAGTAGATTGATCACATTCCATATTGGGATGGAGTTTATATCAGTGTTAATAGGTGGTAATGGGACCATTGAAGAGGAAATATATTTATATAGGTGACATGTACTCGCCATACAAGTATACATTTAAAGGAGATGGCACCACCCAAGGGCTAGGTGACCGATGGGATCCATTGGTGATGGAAAATATCATCTTCATGAGAGAAACATTATTAGATGATACATCATGTAGTGGTAAAGGACATATTCCCATTATTGATGAGTTCTTAAATAAATATGCACTGAATTTCTCATATCTTAGAGGTTTATTCCAAACAAATGGTATTTCGGTGCCCATAGTAGTTAATTTGGTCATCAACGTACAATACTCAAGTTTTTTTAATGGTAATGATATTTCCTCCATGGGGAAGTTGACAAATGTGAAATATGGACAATAAGACAACAATCATAGCGTAAAAATAACTATGTCCAAGAACAAGATTATACTCAAGTGGGCCATCAACAACTTTGACATCAATAAAAATGGTTTTTCCCCCTCTCTCAATGGAAAATGTTAGAATAAATCTGTAAGGTAAAAAAAAGTATGGCCATCAAAGGCCTAGAGGGTGGTACTTGATTGGGCGAGTGCTGGAAAACCAAGATCTTTCCAGCATGATGAGGTTGTGATACAAGTGGAGGATCCTTTATCCCTAAGAGTGTAACAAACAAATTTTATATAGATGTGTGCATATATGAAAAGTGACTTGATGATATAGCCTATATCAACTTGAATTGACATTAAACATAATCAAATTTGACTCTCATGGATCAACCCCTTTGATAGTGGTCAACAAGGCTCCATGTTGTATAGGAAAACTCTCCAAAACTTATAAAGCAAACATGACAAATGGTGCTTGAGATAGAAACATGCCAATACTATAATGTTAGGCATCCCTAGCATTTGGGTTTTGTGTTGACTTATTGAGAATACCTTAAGTGGGTGAAGCATTGGCTCGAAAGGATTATATAGAGTGAGAGGTCCATTGGATCAAGTGGGTATGATCAAGTCCTTAGATGAAGAACTAGGATTAGGAGTCTCATAAGACACTACTCTTGTGGACAATTCACTTTCTCATTGCACATAAGGATATGCGATGAGTTCCCTTATTGTTTTTCCTCCCATGCCCTAGAGTGGAGGAGGAGGACATGTTGCAACCATTTGTTGTTGTGGTTGGGAAGGGAATGGATATGTCAAGATGACAACCTATTTCCTGATAGCCAATTGTGCGAGAAGTTGATGAACCTCATCTAAAAGAAGGCAATCATGAGTAAGGTGGTAACCCTAACTAATTTTGCAAGGAAACTTGAATTTACGTCATTGTTCATTTGTTCCCCCGCCTATGTTGGGATAGGTTTGTTTTGTCTCTTGAGAAATCTTATAAGTTTTATTTTTCTTATTTTTCTTCTTTTTATCACTAGGTTGTTGAGAATTCTTCAATTGTGTGGGCTGCACTGTGTGGATCTCAAAAAATTTCTCAAATGACATTACTTGTTGAGAACTGAGCATAGTTGTAGGGGCTTGTAATGTAACAAGCAGTTTTCCTAGTTGGGAAGCCAACTGGGCTCACAACATTAGTGATGATGGAACTAATTACACCATAAGAATGTGGCCTTGGTTTATGTCGCTGTGAATTGATCAATGGTAAAGGAGAATTAGGAATAATTCCATACAAATTACTAAGTTGTCAGTAAATCAAGTCAAGTTGTTGGGCATGTAATATGGTTTTCTCCTCTATATCCACCTCAACCATACTGACATCCTTGGAAATCTAGGGTAACAATGACTGAGGGAACTAATATTTCAACAATTGGTTAGGAATCTTGATTTTGATCAATTGCTTATGTCACCTCCACTCATTAATGTGGTCAAAGATGCGCACAAAGATGTCATTCCTGAAAGTAGACAAGAGATCAATTTCGATCTCTTATCGAGAATGTAGTTAGAAGTGGTTCAGAAATGTTTGCACCAAGGAAGAATAATCATGATAATATTCCTTATCAAGTTTGATGTACCATTTGGCAACAACCACAATTAAGGTTTGTTGGAAGAGTTTCAATGTGATACTATCATCCACCAAAGAATTTGAAGAACATATTTAATGGTAGGTGGTGATGTGGGTGGTTAGATTCTCTCTCACTTTTCCATCAAATTTTTGTATATCAAAATGAAATTTAATAGGCATTGGAGGCCATTGAGGGTCATGGAATATGGGGTCATTAGTAACGGTTTATCCATATCTAGAAAGTAAACTGATGATAGAAAAGTAATTTGGTGTTGATTAAATGGGTCTAGAGTTAAAGATGGTCCCCTAAAAGGACCTTGTGCCCCCCATATCATAGTTTCTAAAACTAGGATAATGACCAAAGGGATTGTTAGGCCCAAAGTATTGAACCCCAACACAAGTCATCATAGTTAAAATAGTATTCTCCCTAGGTATAAAGGAAATCCCAAAATCATGTTTTCTAATGGGATTACACTCATCACTAGAAGGAAGACCTCCTAGTGCGAAAGCACCACCGGAAGTGGGAAGACTAGTAGGCATTGTGGGACTAGCGTGGACATTTTCACGAATAAGTTAGTCTTTCCAAATGCATTGAAACCTCCAGAGAAAGGAATTACTCCTAATGTCTAACTACCCCAAATATTGTATCTCTCTTTGAAAATATGACTTTTGACAGACATATTAGGAACAAATGTATACCTCGCTAGAAGATTCCCTAAAGAATTTTATCCCAAGATAGATAATGTGACCATATTGATAAAAGAACTAGGTAAAAACCACCCAAATCCATAGGTGGACTCTAGCTTTCCTCCATACCAAACAAAAATCTTGAGGTGATGAAATTCCTAAGGACCTTGGACTAATGAAGGACTAAGAAGTAGTCACCCCAACCTCCCTATACTAGTCTTGATTGGCACAAATGACCTCAATGGAGCTAAGAATCTGATCTAGGTGGATATTGGTGGCCACCCACATATTCCACTACGACCCCCAACAATGTTTTTTATAATTTTCCTATTTTTCATCACAGTTTCCTATTTTCGATAGATTTTATTTTTTTTGCAGTTTTTAGGTCTTGAAATTTTGGATCCATTTTGAGGTTGTGAACAATGTTTTCGAGGAAAAATGGGAAAATGTGATTCTTCAAAGGAAATTTGAAGTCAAAATTTGTTGTCCTTGGGTAGAACTTTTTAATGAGCTATGGGCACTTTTGGGGAAGACCTCAAAGACCGTCATGTGTACATGAAAACTCACAAGTCTAGCTTGTACAGGATTGCATGCATATACCCCGCATTCCCATATGCAAACATGATTGCCTGGATCGTCTGTCACACTGACCCCAAGACGGTGACCTTGAGGAGTGTCAGTGGGACGAAGATTGCAACCTTATGGGCATAATATTATAATTAGATGTATCAGATGTCAAAGCCCATGAATGTCATGAGTCCTCCATTTAGCTTGCCCAATAGTAGATATTGAGGAAGGCATACCAATACTTGGTCATATTCGCATGTCGACTGAGTAGCCAAGCGAGCACTTAAACCTTTCCTCAGAGTTGGGTGACCGCACTGGACCAACTGGCTAGAGAAGGAAGACCATGCAACTGGTCTGACATACTAGCTCATCAGCTGAAGGAACAAGTTACGAAGGCTTGACAGTCACCTGAGGGTATGCATGCATAGATTTACATGTTCGCCTACATCCTAGATGTAGTATGTGCCCGACATAACTTCCCAGGCTTGGAGTGGGCATGGTCACTGACGGAGACTGTTGTGGACACATATTTCAAGTTGTTGTCTAAATGCAGCTTCAAGGGAGTAATCATATGGTTGCCCAACCATTTTGTCACCCCAATATACAGGACGATATTCGAATAGGATCCACCCTGCATGTCAAAGGAAGCAATGGAGGCATTGTTATGCATTGCAGATTAGTATGCCTCACCGTCTGACACTTTCATCCGAATGTTCAATGCAGAGAAGCCTCCACATGTTTTGTCAAAGTTTTCCTTGGACATACTTGTCATACAGTAAGTAGCGTATCACATTTCAATAGGATTAATAGTTAGACTACAACAAAAGAAGAAGGCACCTTGGCCCACTCTTCCGTTGCGGATTGGGTTATATGAGATCCGGAGTATCAAGTAAGTGGATGTCGAAGAATAATAGATGAAAAAGTACCAGTTCAACCTCCAAAGATTCAACCTGTATGACCCACACTGCATTGTGAAGGATCATTGCATGAGAGTTCAGTACAACTGGATCCATGGGGCATTTAGTTGGGCTAAGGAAGACTCATGGAGGTATTGCTACAATTCATCTGAACTCAATGAATCAGTTAGCTTTTCTGTAGAGTGGTTAGCAAAGCAGCATGAAGAAACATCACGAAGAGCACTAGCAGTAGCAGTAGCAACAGACACAGCAGATCCAAGCATACATATGTGCGACAAAGGGAAGAGGAAGATTGTCGACCGCATGGAGGAGGAGAAAACTGGCAAGTTTTGAGCAAATCCACTTGTAGAGCAAGCAATTATGGCTATTTAGGCAAAGAGGCAGCAACATGACAAGCGAATCGCACGAAGGTAGAGGGATAAGAAGAGAATGTAAGAAGAATAGAAAGAGTTGCATGAGTTGAGGGAGCAACTCCGAAAAGAACAAGAGTTGCGCCAATAGGAGAAGGAAGCACAACAGTAGTAGATACAACAGGGGATGCATCATGTGTAGACAAACGAAGCAGGGCCTGTACAAGTAGTTGAGTCATCTGAACAGCTGGCATTAGGCAAACAGGGTGAACCATCACAAGGGAAAGACTTTTCTCATGAGATAGAACAGGCACTTGAACAGTTCGATGTAGACATGGAGTATTAGGAGTTGGAACATGACATTGACCTCATGCCTCACCACAAAGAGGTCAACTCACCCACTTCAATGCATCCATATGATGAGAAATTCTTGAATAACCAAGGAGGCACTGAGATCCTTGGTGGTCAACTGGAAGCAAAAGTGCACAACATCTCCTTTGACGAATCTCATCACAGAGTTGTGCAGTCTCACAGAATACCAATTCCGGAGGACCAAAAATCTCCTAAGCAAGTTGAAGAACAAGTGATTGTAACTGATGTGCACAAACATCCAACTGCTTTGGCTGATGCAACTAGAGTATACGCCGAAGTCACTAGCTCAAGTGTTTGTTTCCTCATAGCTGAGAATGAGTGAATGACGAAGGAACTACAAGTGGCCAAGCAAGGAGGACACTTGGTGACAATGTCCACCTGAGCCAAACTCAAGAAGGCAATACAAGATGAAGTACTAACCCTCGACATAGTTATGTGAGCATTGTACTCCAAGTTTGGTACCGTACACCAAGCAGTCATCCATCTTCATGGATGGCAGCAACGATGTGTGAGAAGAGCACACATCTTGAAGAACATACATGTTGTTGTTGATAACATGCAAGCATGGACGATGAAGTACAAGGGAACCTCGCTTCACTTGCCAAAGATGATGAGGGCCAATGTGGTTGAGCTGCAAGCATGTATCCAGAGTTAGATCTGAAACTATGAAGACCTACCACAACTCATCACTAGGATACAGGCTTCCCATGCACGAGTATTCAAGAGCATGGATGTTATAGTGCACACTCATGTGATCCCATCACTTGGGACTCTCACCGAGGTGAAGATGAAGAAGCAGGTCCGACAGGAGCTTCACTCGTACTTCAATGAGTTGATGCACACCACCACTAGCCTAGACTTGCCTATTATTGCAGACATCATGTGCAAGTACATTGCTGTTCCGGTCACATTGAATACAATGATGCACATGCTCTTAGATGAGTTGGACATAAGAGTTTGAGCAATGTATCCGGATGCTATGGAGGCAAGGTTCAAGTTTTAGATAGATGTCATGGCGGAACACACAGACACTATCAAGGACTACCAATCTTGGCATCAATATGTTACTGTTGATAAACATGAGGATGTCAAGCAGTTGGACTTCTATAGTTATCTAAGTCATAATGATGTCTAGTTTGGCTTGTTCAAGCGATTGTTCACATGGGTACATGTGCATTGTAATGTTGAGTCATGTCAAGTGTAAGTCAAGTCTCAATAGTGGATGTAACAGTCATAGAGTAGGTGAAGCGTCATGAGGGTAGTTGAATGGTCACAAAGGGGAATGTTAAGGGTCACCCCACCCTTTGCTATAAATAGTCCCTCATAACTCATTGTATAGGCTTTTGGTCAGTCAAGCTTCTATTAAGACTATCTTGATGAAAGCATGGACAGTATTGTAACACACCTTGGCTTCTCCACTGCACGAAGCTAGTAAATCTCTTTGGAGGAGTAGGCAGATGTGGTTGTAACATTTCACTAATGGAGTTAGTAGGTTTACATGGATGTATTGTACGATTGGAACTTACACGTCTTTATATAATAAGAGCCAACACATTTTCATGCATGTGTTGTTATTGTATTTGGATTGTTCTGGTTGCCTTAATGATATATGTTATTTAACTTACGTATTTATGTTTGAACTGATTTGTATGAAATTATAAGAATCTTGTTGCAAATGTGTTGTTGGTTTAACCATCACTTTGGATTGTCGGTTGTTCTTCTTTCCAGCTTGTGATTCATCTTCGCTCATGTGTTCCCTTCTCAGCTGAGTACCGATACAAGTTGTCAAGGGGCGCACTCATCCCAACCCCTTTGTGTTAGAACCTCTCATGCACCTTCCTTGACTCACTGCAGTGGTCACACCCTTGGTACTAGCAGATTTATCTTATTTGCCTTTGTGCGACATCGCAGTCAAGGCATTACCTTATGACCCACTGCTGGGGCTCCTATACCAAACTATTTGAGGTCTAATTGGGACTTCTTATCGAGGATATCCCCTTGATATGTTGGCGAGCCTAGCACCGCCAACATTTCTGGCACTAGGAGGGATTGATGACAAGTTGTGTCCTCTCATCCAGTTTTGAACCTTTGCACATATTTCATGGAGTCTTGCACTCTTCTTCCCCCACGGTGTTTTTCGAATCATGAAGATGTCTCCATCACGGGGAAGCTTTCCAATATCTTTTGCACTTACACGTATGATGGTGAAGGCGAAGTGATTTGGCCTAAGCACTTACATAACTTTCTTTCCATCCTTCATGAGGAAGATGAGTTTTTTAACGAATAGGCTAGTTTGTTGCTTGTATATGCACTTCACGAATCTCCATTTTGTTGGGTGCTCAGCCTACTAACTAACACCATGCACTCATTTGAGCACTTTTGTGATCTCATTGAAGACATGTTCTATCATTTTGATCCATACCATCTTGACCAAAAACTGTTACAACAACAGAGGGCTCCGCATGAATCAGTTATTTATTTTTGGCAGTGCTTCAGTGACCTGAAGTTTCAAGCTCCGAGGAGCCAGATGGAATTTTCTTATCTTTGGCACCGGTTCGAGTATTACCTTAAAGAAATATGCCCGTCCCAAGAGAAAGCTTGAAATCAAGCCTCTCTCAACATTCTTCATTGATGGAGCTGCAATATCATGTGGATGCAGGCACTGTCTCAACTGACTGTCCATATTCCTCTCATTCAACAACTCAACCATTGCCAAGTGACGTTGAAGAGCATGCTCACACACCTGGTCATTCTTCACACTCTCCCAACATCACTTCACTCAATTTTCGTACAGATTTGGTTGTGAGTCCTTCGAGTTCTCATATGCATGCTTGTCTACGACCTTCATCTTCACACTCGGGTGTTCCTCTAGATGATGATGTCTTTTGTTTGTCTATTCTGGACTCTTCACTTGTTGTGAATGAGGAGAAACCCGTTGACGGAGTTGGTCTTGCACAACCAACATGCATTGTCATTCATGAAGAGTATGAGTGGGAGCTTGAGTATCAACACTCGGTGAAGGATGACTTCCTTCTGTCTGAGCCCCCTCCATTATTTCCTAAACTCTTTGGTGAACTTACCATCCATGATATTGCATGTGTGCCTTCATCCATGGATGCACTCATTGTTAATCACTCGCAGGACTCACCAAATGTTGGTCCATCATTTGACAACGGAGGAGATAAGTTATTCATTGAAGATCCACTTGATCCTTCATCTGTCTTTTCCAGAGACACAGAGGATGAGCTTGTTCAATTTCCATCTACCCCTGTGCTTGATTCGTCTGATCATGAGGATGCCAAAGAATTCATAGATTTTTCTAATCATGGCGGTCATGATCCATTTACTTCCATTTTTTATCACGATCATGACTCTATCACAGTTGATCTTTCGAAGCCACCCATTTATAATGATCCACCTGATGATGAAGTTGAGACACTAAGACTGTCGAGGCACTTTAGCCTGAGCTGATGGTTATGTCAGGTCCTCGCTCTCTTGGGGTTATTCTCACTTCAGATCATGAAATTATTCAATCACCCAAGGCTCCTCATCAACCATCTGTATGCATTGAAGATCCATCTCACTCACAGACCACACTTCCTCCACTCAAACTGCACTATCCCATTTGTCATGCATTGGTGGAGTCTTGTGTTGCAAGCACTCATTCGCGACGCAAGTTATCTTTATTTCTTTCGTTTTCTTGCATGTCACAGTTAAGAGTGTGCTTGTGCTTCAAAGTTGCACGTAGTGTCACAAAACACCATGGTAAGTCCACAAACTGCCCATCATGCACATGCACTCACTTATGCCCCCTGGGCACTTTGAAACATGAAGTGTGGCTGTTGTCATTGTTTTATCTTTCTTGTTTGCTAGTTCGCACAACTGGCTTGCTCATGGACCAAGCCTTCACCAACATGGGTTTACCAATGCACCGGTGGCTACATTGGAAATATCACTTGACGTGATCAGGCCCATGCACCGTTAGTGTAGGAGTAGGAGTAGTGTTTTCTTTCAGTCATTTGCTTGCATTTTGTCTGCTTACATGCTTTGTTTGCTTATTTTCTTTTCTTTCACTTTCACTTCTACTTTTGCTTTGATTTGTTGTTTGTCAGTCGCTTGTTTTGTTCTTAGGTTAGTTTTACATGAAACCATGTATGACTCTTGAGGGGAGCTAGGTAAAGTACAAGAGGGCTTGTACAACTATCACTACTTGGTTATCTATCATCTTGCCTCTGTATGATGAGCTTGTTACTCTTATCCCATGATATGTCAAAGGAAAATTCGTATTGTTCGAAGTGAACCTCGGTGATAACACAACGCATGTGCACTAACTAGTGTCACTTCTTTATTCGGTTTTTTTTGGGTTAACCCTTGTCAACTTAGTTAAGTAGAGTAAGGTGAGGGGGAAAACCTTAACAGGCACGTCAAAGATACAATAAACTACTTCTCTATTGGAACAACCTCTTCTACTCTCAATAAGTCAGGATCCCTCTTCCACATCTGAAATGAATAAGTGCTATGCACAGTGAAAAATAAAATATGAAAAGTCGAAAAAATGAAAAATGAAAAATCAATAAGGCGAAAGAAGAGAAAGGCTTCGTGTGCAGGGAGGTGATGCAAATAACTCTTCCAGGGTACTAAATAGGCTCACTGGCAGTGGAGACATGCTTGTGTTCCTATGTGACTCCATCAGGGTACTGTCCAGGCCTACTGGCAGTGGAGCAACACTAGAAATGAACCTAAGACTCTGACGACTATACTGCTTGTGCACTTATATACCCCTCAACCCCAATCGAAACAACTGTGTTGCCTTGGCTTGGAATGTGTGTTAATCAACCAAGGGTTTGGTAGATGCTACATCTTATAATCAAGTTAGTGTGAAACCAAGATGAGTTGAGAACTAAGCAATACTTCTGGAGGTGTTAGAATTTATTTTCAAGAACAAGGTCTATTCATAGAGCTGGAGTTCTACCAGTGTGTCGCCGAGTGTTGTAGCAGCTAAAACTACCCTCCAAAGTTTTGCCTTAGCTTCTTTTGGAGCCTCCCTACCAAACTTTCACAACACTTTGTCTTGCTTTGTCAAGTACTCAAGCTTCAGTGTTTTCCTTGTACAAAAGCATCATGTTGGTCAAAACTGATTCATTCCCCTCACAAGCTATTCTCCCAGACTTGGTCTAGTTGCAGGCTGAGCAGCATCCCCTAGAAAATTGCACATTTCTGGAGGGAAACCAACCTTCCCTCAAAAAATTGTACAATCCTCTCTGGCAGCCTGCTAGACTCCAAGATTGCGCAATCCTGCCAGCTAACATTCCCAATAAGATTTGCGCAAATTTCCCTAGCAGAGCTGCTCAGCCCAAGATTTGCACAAATTTCCCCAGCAGAGCTGCTCAGCCTAGGATTTGCACAAATCTGGGTAGAAGTCAGTTACTTTGCCCAAAAATTTCTCAAACCTCTTGGGCAGTCAACCCAACTCCCAACCAAGAATGTACATTTTTCCCAAGCAGTTGAGTAATTGTATGGATGAACAGTCTGGTTGACCAGTTCCACTCGAGACCGAGGAGACTTCACTTGCATGCATGCATGACTTGCTCTTATCGGAATAGAAAGATACAACATGCAAATACATCCCATGATTTAAGGAGCTATTTTTAGCAGCCGAGCGTTACATGCAAAGTTGTTTTAGAAGTTTCTCTCCAAGTGTCGCTTTTTCCTAGATTTGTGGCAGGCGCGTCATGAGACTAAACATTTATTCAATGCATTAGAGCTCATTCATTCAAATTTATCTTGAATCTCTGACATCCCACAACACATCCAAGACTCTTTGACACATCTGGCTTAGCTATTCACGACCAAGTGGCCTCAAATTGTCTTTTTCAGCGTTTCTGTCACTTTTTGTGTATTCGCTTGTGTGAGTGTTGTTTGCTTGATTTCTTTAAATGTTTGCTTTCATTTACATGTGTACTAGATTTTCCTAGCTCTATTTCATTTTTCGTTGCTATCTCACTGCTATTGCATGCATGAAACTGTTTTGCATAGACGTTCGCCCAATCGGCACAAACTGCCTCACCCTAATGCATGTTGATCTGGGTGTTGAATATTTCATTCATGTTTTGCATGCACTACAATCATTTCTGCTATCACTTAGTGTCACCATGCATTCATTGTCTTATTTACTTTTAGTTGCCCGTTGGTGACTCGGGCCAACCTTGGCCCGGGCTCTGCCTTCACCAAGGCTGCATTGTGCAATATAAGGAAGGAAGGATCACCTTCCTCTCCAGAAATGCGCATTCCTACCTAGCACTCGCCTCTGGGACTATTTTGTGCATTTCTAGAGGACAGTGGCTGCATGGACTAAGAAATTGCGAAAATATGTCCCTAGGCCAGTAGACCTTCCCATCTGGAATTACACATTGCATAATCCCAACACTCAGTTGCCTGACTGGATTAAGCATTTCACAGATCCAGCAGCCAGTCTTGCCTCGTAGACATCCCAAACTTCCTTTTTCGCAGTTCTGGTAGCCAGTCACCCAGCCTCCTAGTAAAATTTTTGCAATCTTTCTCATCAATGTCCCAAGTATGTGTTGTGTCCTTCCCCAAATTTGCTTTGTTTCCACTGACATATTTATTTCCATGCATGTTGATTGTTTCCAGATCTTTCAAGTGTTCATTTGTCTCAAAGGCTTCCATGAGAACAAGATCATAGGACACTGATGGAGTTGCTGCTGGAGAAATAGTTGAGCATGTGTCCTCTAGTCTGCCGATCTATGAAGATACGAAGTTGTGCCTAGACAAGGACATCAAACTAAAGTGGTAAGAGGTTAATGAAACATTCGTAGGCACTTTTGGAGAAGACCTCGAAGACTGTTAGCTGTACGTGAATATTCACAAGTCTTCACACTGACCCCGAGACGATGACCTTGACCAGTGTCAGTGAGACGAAGTTTGTAACCTTATGGGCACAAGATTATGATGAGATGTATCATATGTAAGATCCCATGACTGTCATGAGTCCTCCATTTAGCTTGCCCAACAACAGAGGTAACTCCAGAGACATTCTGAAGGATTAGGTAGAGGAGCCAACTCGTTTTAGGATGACACCCAACCAGATCTACAAGACAAAGATATTGAGGAAGGCATACCAATACTTGGTCACATTCGCATGTCGATTGAATGGCCAAGCGAGCACTGAAACCTTTCCTCAAAGTTGGGTGATCGCATTGGACCAACTGGCTAGAGAAGGAAGACCATGCAACTTGTCCAGCATACTAGCTCATCAGGTGAAGGAACAAGTCACGAAGGCTCGAAAGTCACCCGAGGGTATACATGCAGATATTTACATGTCCGCTTACATCTTAGATGCAGTCTGTGCCCAACATGAGTTCCTGGGCTTGGAGTGGGCATGGTCACCGGAGGAGATTGTTGTGAACACATCTTTCAAGTTGTTGTCCAAATGCAGCTTCAGGGGAGTAATCATACAGATGTCTGACCATTTTGTCACCCCACTATACAGGATGATATTTGAATGGGATCCACCCTTCATGTCAAAGGAAGCAATGGAGGCATTGTTAGGCATTGGATATTGGTATGCCTCACCAACACTTTCATTAGAATGTTTAGTGCAGAGAAGCCTCTGCATGTTCTGCCAAAGTTTTCCTTGGACATACTTTTCATGCAGGAAGTAGCGTATCACATCTCAGCAGGATTGACAGCTAGACTGTCGCAGAAGAATAAGGCACCTTGGCCCACTCTTCCATTGCGATTGGGTTATATGAGATCAAAAGTATCAAGAAAGTGGATGTCGAAGCAGAATAGATGAATAATTACCCATTCGACCTTTGAAGCTTCAACTTGTATGACCCACATTGCATTATGAAGGATCATTGCATGAGAGTTTAGTTCAACTGGATCCATGGGGCATTTCATTGGGTCGAGGAAGATTCATGGAGGTATTGCTACAATTCCTTCGGACCCAATGAACAAGTCATCTTTGCCGTAGAGTGGTTAGCAAAGTAGCATGAAGCAACATAGCACCAACAATAGAGGCAGAAGAGCCAAGCATACCTATGTGCAACAAAGTGAAGAGGAATATTGTCGACCGCTTGGAGGAGGAACAAAGCTATAAGTTTCGAGCAGATCCACTTGTACAGCAAGCAAGTATGGCTATTCAGGCAAAGAGGCAGCAACGCGACAAGTGAATTGCACGAAGGCAGAGAGATAAGAAGAGAATGGAAGAAACAAAGAACGAGTTACATGAGATTAGGGAGAAACTCTAAAAAGAACAAGAGCTGTGCCAACAGGAGAAGGAAGTGCAACAACAATAGATACAGTAGGGGGTGCATCATGTGCTGGCAGACGAAGTAGTTCCCGTATAAGTAGTTGATTCGTCTGAATAGCTGGCATCAAGTGAACAAGGTAAACCATCGTAGGGAAAGACTTTGCTCATGAGATAAAATAGGCGCTTGAATAATTGGATGCAGAAATGGAGTAGTAGGAGTTGGAGCAGGACACTGACCTCATGCCTCACCACAAAGAGGTTGACTCACCCACTTCAATGCATCCAAATGATGAGAAAGTCTCGAATGATCAACGAGGAACTAAGATCCTTGGTGGTCATCTGGAAGCAGAGGTGCACAACATCGCCTTTAACAAATCTCATCACAGAGTTGTGCAGTGTCACAGAGTACAGACTCCATAGGACCAAAAATATCCTGTGCAAGTTGAAGAACAAGTGATTGTGATTGATGTGCACAAACATCCAACTGCTTTGGTTGATGGAACTAGAGTATACGCTGAAGCCACTAGCTCAAGTGTTTGTTTCCGCATAGCTAAGAATGAGTGAATGACTACAGAACTACAGGTGGCCAAGCAAGGAGGGGACTTGGTGACAATTTCCACTCGAGCTGAACTGAAGAAGGCAATACTAGATGATGTATTGTCCCTCGACACAGTTATGCACCAAGTAGTCATCCATCTTCAGAGATGGCAGCAATGATGTGTGAGAAGAGCACACATCTTGAAGAACATACATGTTATTGTTGATAACATGCAAGCATGCATGACGAAGTACAAGGGAGCCTCACTTCAATTGTAAAAGATGATGAGGGCCAATGTGGTCGAGCTGCAAGCACGTATTCAGAGTCAATTCTGGAACTATGAATACCTACCGCAGCTCATCACTAGCATATAGGCTTCCCATGCAAGAGTATTCAAGAGCATGGATGCTATAGTGCACACTCATGCAAGCCCATCACTTGGGACTCTCACCCAGGCGAAGATGAAGAAGCAGGTCCGACAGGAGATTGATTCATAGTTCGACAAGTTGATGCGCACCGCCACCAGTAAAAACTTGCCTATTAGTGCAGATATCATGCACAAGTACATTGTTGGTCCGACCACAGTGAAGACAATGATGTGCATGCTCTCAGACGAGTTGCACAAAGAAGCCTGAGTAGTGTATCCAAATGCTATGGAGGCAAGGTTCAGGTTTCAGACAAATGTCATGGCGGAACACACGGACACTATCAAGGACTACCAATCTTGGCATCAATATGTTACTGTTGATCAGCATGAGGATGTTGAGTAGTTGGACTTCTATAGTTGTCTAAGTCATAATGATGTCTCGTTTGGATTGTTCAATCCATTGTTCACAAGGGTACATGTGCATCGTAATGTTGAGTCATGTCAAGTGTAAGTCAAGTCTCAATAGTGGATGTAACAATCATAGAGTAGGTGAAGAGTCATGAGGGTAGTTGAATGGTCACAAAGAGGAATGTCAAGGATCACCCCACCCTTTGCTATAAATAGTCCCTCATAACTCATTGTATAGTCTTTTGGTTAGCTAAGCTTTTATTAAGACTATCTTGAAGAAAGCTTGGACAATATTGTAACACACCTTGGCTTCACCACTTCACGGAGCTAGTACATCTCTTTGGAGGAGTAGGCAGATGTGGCCGTAACGTTTCATTGATGAGGCTAGCAAGATTACATGGATGTAGTGTATGATTGGAACTTACACTTATTTACATAATAAGAGCCGACACATTTTCATGCATATGTTGTTATTGTAGTTGGATTGTTCCGGTTGCCTTAATGACATATGTTTTTTTAACTTACGTATTTGTGTATGAACTGATTTGTATGCAATTATAAGAACCTTGTTGCAAATGTATTGTTGGTTTAACCATCACTTTGGATTGTCGATTGTTCTACTTTCCAACTTGTGGTGCGTCTTTGCTCGTGTGTTCCCTTCCCAACTAAGTACTGATACAGGTTGTCAAGGGGCACACTCATCCCAACCCCTTTTGTGTTAGAACCTCTCATGCACCTTCCTTGACTCACTGCAATGATCACAGCCTTGCTACTAACAGAGTTATCTTACTTGCCTCTGTGTGACATCGTGGTCAAGGCATTACCTTACAACCCACTACTAAGACTCCTATACCAAAAAATGTGAGGTCTAATTGGGACTTCTTACTAAGGAGATCCTCTTGACATGTTGGCGAGTCCAGCACCGTCAACACAAAGTTATGACCCTGGGAAGTTGATGTTCCAATTAACCCCATCAGGGCCCATACCTTTCGATGGTTCATCTCCTAGGGTTGGATATTTAGATGTTTAGGGTTTCTCAATGTTTCTTCATGATAAAAAATTCCTCTGAGCCTCATTGTAACACAGTTTAGAAGGCATGTAGCCATCACATCTCTTCTCATAGATAATCTACCATCGCCCAAGCTAGTTTATTTCCTTTTTGCATGTAAATTTTTTTCAAAAATTGTTATTTATTAATTGATGTTTTGTTTCACTATAACTCTGTGTTTTTATGTAAATATGCATTTCATTTTGTTCGTTTATAAATCTAGATCATTGGTATCATAGCGGTCTTCTCTTTCTTTACTTTTCTATGTATTTCCCCAACGAGGTCAGGGTATAAGGAGTTGGGACTTGAACTTGTTGAAACCTTGCAAGACCGGCCTCGCCTACCTCGAAAACCTCCCATGGCAGAGGAAAAGAAAGAGAGGGAGTAGGACATCCTTCTAAATTTTCTCTCAAGGAGACCCTTAAGCGACAAAGGAGTGAGATGATGGATAATTTCTCCCAAATCCTTTTGCAGGTATCAGTGGGTGAAAAATATTCCTCCAACAGTCACTTCAGAGGTGTCACCCCCTTTGAGGTACAATTTAACTTTCCTATATTTGAATGAAGAATAGACCTAGATGCTCTAGATAAATGATTAAATATGTTGGAAGGATATTTTTTGGTCAATAATTTTTCTGATATGGAAAATATTACTTTTCACTCCTCAAAGCCACCCTTGATGTCAAGGGTTGGTGGGAAACATTCTATGAGCAAAGAGATGAGGAGGAACCCTCACTAGTTCCATCCACAACCTCCTGTAATTATTTCTAATATGTTGTCAAGGAACATTATTACCTTGTCGGGGGCTACAAAGATCAATACATAAAATGGACCACACTACGATAGAAATGGGACTAAGACATACCAGATTTTATGAATATTTTTCATATGCTACGCACAGGGTTGGGTATCAAGGATTTTGAGTGACATCTGGTACTCAAGTGTCGTGGTTGTATACACAAATATATCTAGGAAGAAATGGAGTTCTTAGACATCTCCTTGCTTGGTGTAATGTATTGATATGCTGTCAAGATCGAGCATAAATTTAAACAAAAGAAGTGATTCTTTGGATCTACAAATCCAAACTAGGGAAAAGGCACCTTCAAACCGCAAAACAAAGGATAGAGCCAAGGTGGAGTTTCCAAGGATAACTCATCGAAACCACAAGCAAATAATAACACCACAAAGAAGAAGAGGGACATAAGAAAGTGGTGTGAGTTCCATAAGAACCTAACCCATAATAAAAATGAGTGTCACACCAAGTAGTCATTGGTGGCCAAGCTAAAAGATTTAGAGTTAGATGCATGTTCCAACTCTTATCTAGAACCTAACAAGGGAAATGAAAAATGGAAACATATTGTTGATGTAGATCCTAGTGTCATTGTTGCCATCACCAAGGTTTAGAAGACTAAGCTTGAAGATCCATAGGAGGGGAAGTGTCTCTTCCACTCATAGATGTGGGTGAAGGGTTCTCCACTGTAGTTCAGTATTGACAATGGGAGCCAAAAGAACCTCATCTTAGTAGCGTTTGTTAAAAATTTGGGCATGCCAACCACACCACACTCACATCCATACACCATTGGGTGGCTCCACCAAGGGTGATATCTTCATGTTAGCCAACAATGCCACCTTCCCTGTAACATCAAGCCCTTCATAGATGAGGTATTGTGTGATGTTGCTCCCCTTAAAGTTTGTGACATTTTATCAGTCCAACCATACTTGTGGAAGTGGCATTCTCTGTATGATTATATACAAGATACTAGAAAATTATACAAGATACTAGAGGTAGCCCTGCCTTCCACCATTTGTTTGTTTTCTGCTAAGAAACGCAATAAGATCATCTCCAATACTAAGAAATTTGTTTTCTTTCCAATTTTCTCTCAAAGTAAGGGGAATATCATGGCCACCAAAAATGATTCCTCAATGTAGAAAAAGAAAGTTGAGAAGGTCGTGGAAGAGTATAAGGACATCTTCTCCTCCCCCAAAAGGATACCTTTGCACTGTTAGGTCAAGCATTCGATCGATCTGACTCCCAGAGCACCTCTACCCATGGGCCAATATGCTATCTCTATATTCTATAAAATGAGGAAATCAAGTGGAAGATCCAAGAGTTGCTACACAAAGGGCACAGTTGACCAAGTTCCTCACCTTGTGGGAGCTCAATTGTACATGTAGAAAAGAAAGATTGGACTTGGAGACTTTGCATTGATTATTGAGCACTAAATAAAATCATTGTCAGAAACAGATACGTGATCCCACATATTGATGTCCTTATTGACCAGCTTAAGGGGTCCAAGTACTTCGACAAGATTGATTTGAACTCTAACTATCACCAAGTTCCAATAGAATTTACAGATGTGTGGAAGACAACCTTCAAATCAAAGGAGGGCCTATTTGAGTGGTTGGTCATGCCCTTCAGGTTGAAAAACGCCCCTACAACTTTTATGAGGTTGATGGATGACATCTTGTAGCCTTTCACCAATTCATTCATGGTTTTATATATGGATGACATCCTCATCTTTAGCAAGATTTGGGAAGAGCACTTGCAACATGTTTGGCAGGTCCTTCAAACCCTGCAACAATACAAACTATGTGCTAACTTGGATAAATGCTCCTTTGGTATGAACTAAGTCCAATATGTAGGATTCATAATTGATGAGAAAGTTGTGCATGTGGATCTAGCTAAGATCTAATTCATTCAAGATTGGCCAGCCTCGAAAACTCTAATAGAGCCTCACATCTTTTTGGGCCTTACAAGTTTCTATTGAACGTTTTTTTGGGGGTTATCTCATATCACTTGGACCTTGAGTCAAGTTACCAAGGGTGGGGTGAAAGAAAATATTTTTTGGTCAGAGCCACAACAAGAGGAATTCGTTGATCTAAAACACCACTTTTTCTCTACATTGCCAAACCTGCAACAACCATTTGAAATTGAGATGGATGCCTCTGATTATGCTATTGGTGCAGTTCTCACCCAAAAATTGAATTAAGTGGCCTATCATAGTGAGACACTCTCCAATACTATTTGAAAATACCCCACCTACTATAAGGAGATGTATTCCATCGTGCAGACTTGTCAACAATGGAATTACATTCTTGGGAAGGAGATGATCATCCACATGGATCACTAACCTCTTCAGTTTATGCAGACACAAAGGAAGTTGTAGAATGATTGACATAAAAAATTGGTAACATATTTGCAACATTTCCATTTGAATAGTAAATATAAGAAGGGAAACACCAATAACATTGTAGATTGCCTTACCTGGCCGCTAGTTGTGGCGATGACCACTGTTCTCAACTCTTTTGGGAACGAGACTTTTGGATGACCAAACGTATACAAAAATGATCCAAAATTCATCCCCACATACTACATTATGATGAATGGAAAGCAAGTACCGGACTTCCTCCTCCAAGACACACTATTATGCTACTTGGGGAACTTGTATGTTCCTTCAAGTGAGCATGCCAAGCTAATTTTTGGGGCACACTATAGTTGGGTCACAAGACACTTTGGTTTTGAGAAAATCATGGAATGTTGTAGAAATATTTTTATTGAGCAAAACTCTGATAGGATGTTGGAAAATATATCAAATCATGCACTCCTTGTGTCATCACCAACCCAACCATTAAGAAGCAAGGGATATACACTTATCTCCCTACTCCTAACTAGCCTTGGGAATATATATCCATGGACTATATGTCTAGCCTTCCTTATACAAAGCATGGGAATGACTATGTATTTTTCGTTGTTGATATAGTTTCTAAGATGGATATATTGGTTGCTTGCAAGAAGATTATCATAGGAGAAGACACTGCCAAACTCTTCCTTGAATGAGTGTGGGTACATTTTGGGATCCATTAGACTATTATATTAGATCAGGATAACAAGTTCTTGAGAAAATTTGGTCAAGCCTCTCGTCATTGTTGGATACTAAGCTCACCAAGTCAACTGCATTCCATCCCTACACCGATGACCAGAAAATGTCGTCAACATGGTGATAATTCACATACTATGCATGTACAACTCCAAGAATCCATGTTGTAATTAATGAAAAATTACGGATTTTTCCAGTGGAAAAAAAACTCCAAGAATCCATGAACATGGGATGAGATTCTTCCATATGTGTAACATAGCTCTAATAGAGCTTTCCATAGCTCTATTGGCCACAACCCCTTTCAAGTGGAACTAGGATTTCAACCATTGTGCCCCATTAATATTGCAATGTCTCTTGCAACTACATAGGAAGAATATGCACATGTTAAGTTTGAAGTTGATAAAGGCACCAGATTTATTGAACACGTTCAACACATCCACCAGTGGGTTCATGATACCCTGGATAAAGCCAATGCCAAGTATAAATAAATTTTTGATCAACATCGGGTGCCACATAAGTTTCAAGTGGGCGTTAAGGTGTGGTTGCATTTGCAGAACGAACACCTTGTTGGAGCCCATTGAAAGCTTTGACCACTTTGATATGGGCCTTACACCATCACCAAGGTTGTGCTTAAAAATGTTTTTGAGATAAGTATCCTCCCATTCCTTGGCTTTCACCCCGTATTCAATGTGGACTACCTTAGTCCATACTTTCCACTATTGTTTGACACATTAGACATTGTTGAGTAGTTGAAACCAACAAAGCTCACTATAGATCGCAATGACTAGGCCACAACTGATTATATCATGGATGCACATATTAAGAACACTATCTAATGGATGATCCAACTGTACCAGGTTTCCAAAGCTGGACAAATTCCGCACCAAAGCAAGCTGCTCACCAGGGATCAAGTTCAACAAAAATTTCCTCAACTCATTAAGGCACTCAATGAAATGGGGAGCATTGCTTCGTAAGGGGGAGGACTGATTCAAGTGGATATTGGCGGCCACCCGCCTATTCCACATAGACCCCCAACAATTTTTTCTATCAGTTTCCTATTTTTTAGCAAAATTTCCTATTTCAACAGTTTTCTATTTTGAGTTTTTGGGTCCTAAACTTCCCGAGCCATTTTGAGGCCCTAAATAATGTTTTTTGGGAAAAAGGAAAATGTGAGTCTTTGATTGATGTTTGTATTAGAAAGTTATTTTCCTCAGATAAACCCTTCTAATGGGATATTGTGTGCACCAAACGAAGATCGTATGCCAATGTTACGACCCCAGGAAGTTGATGTTCCAACTAACCCCATCGGGGCCCATACCTTTTGATGTTTCTAATTTCTCAATTTTTCTTCATGATAAAAAAGGCCTCCTAGCCTCATTTGAACACAATTCAAAAGGCATGTGGCCATCACATCTCTTCTCGGAGATAAGCTACCATCGTTGAAGCTAGTTTGTTTTTTTTATGCATGTAGTTTTCAATAGTTTTTATTTACTAATTGAAGCTCAAATTCACTATAAATTTGGGTTTTGTTTAAATCTGTATTAAATTTTGTTCCCTCATAGATCCATATTGGCATCACCTCTGAAGAGTACATATATAAGTGATTGACATCTTCCATAGGTATTGTGGGGACTTCCCACCCATAGTCACCTAGGTAAGAGCCATAAACTATAGGATGCTAAGGTTGCCACGTCAAAACCAAATGAATGATGGGACACATGTGATTAGGACCATATATATAGGCAAGGTAATTAAGCCTAAAACCTCAAGAGATATTGCTCAAGGTGAGCCATACACCTCTTAAATAGATCCTCATTAAAGAACATAATCCAACAAACACCAATAGAAAAGGAGTGGGGATGTCAATACATAAGTTCTTGATGCAACCACGTACTTCCAACAAGTCCAATGTGATAATGGATTTAAACTCTCTAGTTAAACTAGTTTCAATTTTATAGCCTTTAAGAGTGTCCTTTGCAAACCTATTTGAAGACTTTGTACCCCTAATTTATTTTTGGTGTGCTATAACCAAAAATCCTAGATTGATTTTATTAGTCCTTTATTTTATGATTTTTTGTTTCCTTAAGAGTACATAGTGTAACTAAGATGGTGTGAAAGAGACTCAAAACTAATCCAATATGCAATCTATATGAAGAAAGCAATGATTTTTTCAATTCGATGAAAACAACCTAGAGGAAGGGTAAATAATTATTTCATTTTTCCAAATGACAAATAAAACCTCACAAAATCTCTCTATAATCTCTTGATATACAAAAAATTCTCATAAGAAACCAATTCTGAAGACAACTTACAAAACAAATCAATCACTCTAAGATGAAAATACAAAAGCACCAAAAGAACATTGAAAAGCACTAAAATATGGCATTAAAAGAAAGATATGTTAGAAATTATATATTATAGAGCAATGGAACACATAAAATATTGCGTAAACACAAATACATAAATGCATAAGACAAGAGAGACACGGATATACATGGTTCACCCAATTTGGGCTACATCCACAGAGAAACAACCATTCCTTCCTTTTATATTACCCAGAAAAATGAAGAGATACAACCTACATCAAATTGGTTGTAATTTCCTCTTCACTCTCACAAAACCTCCTCTTTCTCTCTGAGAATATACATAATTGCAATACAATTCCCTCATATAAACCGAGGGTTTCCTTTTAGGGAAAAAACCCTAAATTAACATAAATTCTATTGTCATATCATTCGTCTAATGAACGACCTAGATTGACTACAAAATTACAATATTTTTCAAGGCAAATTTTCATCTATTTTTAGCTTTGGGGGCACTTCCCCCGAATCCCTGCCAGGGGGCGCTCTTTAAAAGTAGTCATTGTGCCACCCCATGGACCCCCCTAGCGGATATCACATGGGTGACCTTGCCACCTCGTTTAGGAACGGGGTCCAACACAACTGAGGCTTTTGAATCAAGAAGATAAGAAGGCTCCACACCCAACAAGATATGTGAAATATGTCCTATCAAATCAAAGAAACAAGCTCACACCTCACATAAATAAAGTTTCAATCTGTAACTCAATGCAAGAATCCAAAAAACTAATCTAATAATGATATATAAGGGAAAACAACACCGAACCTTAGACAAGGGAGCAAGACCTAAAATACCAAAAAGTTTTTTTTTTTTTTCAATACATCAAATAAAAAAGGACACAAACTCTACCTAGGAAGATCATATCAAGTTCACAATGTCATAAAAACAATCAAAAGATCAATAGCTGGACAAGGAAATGAATGGATGACAAAACCTCACATAAACTAAGGAAAAGTGTAAGATCAAACCAAATATCTTAAGAAAAAAGGCTTATGGATGAGATCTCAAATATATATAACCCTTATGTATTCAAGTAAAAAATCCAAGCTCAAACTAGAAAAAATCATATTATATCTCACTAAAAAAGGCGTCCAATAGTCACCATTATAAAGTGTAGATTTTACTTTTTCCTTTTTATAGCAAGAAAATAATCATGAAAAATACACCAAAATAGAAGTTTCTAAGGTTTTCTTTACAAATAATATACTCCCTAGGGTTCATAGGAAAAAAATGGAAAAAAATTCATGGAAATTGAGTGTTTTTTGCACTTTACATCCCTTTTTATGGACCCTGCATGTTACATTTCCCCCACAAAGAGGGCAAGATGCGTAGTGGGCACCCCCAAGGACATTAGCAAGGAGTGACCATAGGTTGAAATTACCTTGTAATCCACTGGTTGCGAGTGACCAAGATCTTAGATTAATTTTTTAAGATGAAATAGATTTATATCTAAGCCTTAGGATATGGATCTGGGATAAAACAAACCTAGAGGAGCTTGTGATTGGTAGATAACCACTTAGAAAAAAACTTAAACAAGATATATAAAAAATATAGGATAATTCAAACACTATGTACGTATCCCTAGTGGAGTTTCAAGTTCTTTTTGTCTAATTTATTCTTAAAACAAAGGAATTATTGTCCCACAAAACCTACCTCAGGATCTACTTGACAGTGGGAAAGAGGAATACAAATGATTCCTAGATATTATAGTAATATATCTTTTTCATGGAGTGGGAATGGTTTGGGTAGAGACATACCTTAATATCCATCCATGCTAATGAAAATATAATACCTTCTTTGGCAGCTAGAGCCTTGCTCCTACCAAAGATCTTGCTCCAACTCCTTGGTCTCAACACCTACACACATGCACAACCAAAAAAATATGATATGATTTTCCATTCCAAGAAGGAAATTGAGATTAAAAACTACATATAATCAAATAAAAAAAACATGATCTCATAAATATCATAAATGTAGAGAGGAACCAAATTGACATTCATATTAAACAAAAATATAATACACAAGAATACCTTCTAGTGTAAAAATATTCCTCCAATCCGTTGCTCCTTAGCCTCCCTTGACTTAATCACAAACTAGGCTCATTCATGAAGCAAGTGGGGGCCTAGTCTACTTGTATTTATGTAACATAAAAAATTTTCACTATTTTCTCCTTCCTCTTTTCCACCCTTGAGATGGTCCCATTATATAGGCTTTTCCTAGATTTGGGAGGATGTACCTAGCCATGTAAAGCCAAGAGAAGTTAGGCTTGATGACATGTCAATTGGGTGGATACATGTCATGGATATACTTTATGTTATTTCAATTGGGTGGAAACATGTCATGGACATATTTTATGGCATGTGAACCAAGAAATTACAAGTCATGAATATGTTTCATTCTTGATTGTGAGGTTTTCCCAACTCACTATGAACTTTCTTCTTAATTATGAAATAATTACTATTTCATAATTATAAAATTCTGACAAAATAATTACACAATTATGTAACTGTATTCTATAAGATCAAATATCTTCCTTTTGAAAACCCATATGATACAAAAAAAGGGAGAGAGGGGATCCATTATGGCCAACAATTAAGGTAATTTGAAATACGATGTAGGTTCTGTCTCTTGAAATGAAGTGGAAAATAGGGTTGTAACAAATAAAAGAAAACAAAAAATGAGACTTCAAATAATATAGATGAGACATCATTATCTAGAATGAAGCTCTACTCAGGTTTAGGTGATTCACTCATTGTGCTACAAAAAGTTTCCCCAACATCAACACCCTTGGGGAGGAAGGTCCCTTCTTCATTTAGCGATTTATTCGCCAATCGAGCATCTTGTCACTTTGAAAATACTCAAACCTAGAATGACCGCTGGAAAACTTTAAATATGATTGTGGAGACAAATGCAACCAATTCAGAAGGTAGAGAAAAGGCATCCAAGATCGAGGTCCCCCAGAGAAACCCATTTATTTGGATTCCATGAAAATTCATTCATAAAGTGATAGTAATTCCAACGCGTGAGATCAAATATGATTGAGTTAATATTTATGTGCAAAACATGAAATATCACATTGTAATAGGCCATCTTTTGGGGTTTTGTCCTTTGGAAAAAGACCTAATAAGATGGATCAATGTGCATTGGAAACCCTAGCTCTGTTTTGACCTAAAATTAGGTAACAAATGATTCTTTATGACCATATTCCATTATCATCATGATTGTGATACCATATTTGACAATGGATTGTATTTATTTAAATCTATGGGTTTGTACTTTAGATTTTGGACAAAAATTTGAATCAAGACAAGTAGAACTTTACATGGCCCCAAATATCGGTGTGTATTTACTCCTTTCCACAAGAATATTAGTACTAAGAGATATTCAAAGGTATAATAAACTCCATCAACAAGTTTGTCAAAATGGTTGAAGAAATTAAAGATTCAAGATACATTGCATACACCTGAATTTGTGTTTATATGGATGTAACAATGCCTCTACTTGCTTCATGTTGACCAAAATTTATTGATCAACTTTTCCTTATTTTTATTACTCTATACTATACCCAAAATTTTCATATTTTTCTCATATTTAGCTAATTTTAGATACATAGGTCATCAAACACATTTTTATCCAATCCCTCTTCCATTACTCACAACCCACAAGATCCACTATACCTAGTCGTTTTTGCATATATGGGTTATGAATCCTCTTTCTGCAAGTCATACTACATCCCACATTCTGCATTTTTTACCCCCACTTCCACAGCCTAGGAATTGCACCTTTTTCCTATACATAACCATTTTACTTGAATGTGGATTATGGGAAGCCTTTTATTCACCTTTCTTCCCACATGACTATTTCTCACATACCAAAATTTAATTATTTTTTCCATTAATGTTGGTTGAAATCCTTCTACATTGCTTTAGCTTCCTACATCAATTATTCCCACATGACTCTATACTGAGTTATTTATATGATTACTCTCTTTTCCTTGAAAATGTGGAAGACATCCTTCGAAAACATCCCATATTTTCATCATGCAACCCACAGTTTTCATTCCATATTCATGTTCTTTTGTGCCTTTTTCAAGAGGCATTAAATCAATAAGGAGCAAATAATACATAGAACTAAATATCTCTTTGGTATTAAATCAGGCACATTTCTTGTTGAGATATGGTTACCTTCCTAAGAAAATAGTTTTTGATATTTATTAACCACCTCCTTGCACATATTCACACAATGAAGCTAACAAGAAAATTACAAAGATTATAAATTAGCCACATCTCAGTTAATACATCCACTCAACATTGATAATAAATAGTAAATAAGAATGTTGAATAGAATATGAGAAGCCTTTTGTGGAGACATCCTTCACACTCATAGAAAATAGGATCCTAATTTCCAATGGTCCATAACCTACCAATGGTATTTTGGGCCCAACCTAGAAGACAAGAATAGTAACAAAACTTGGACCTTAAACAATGTGCACATTGGGTGCATGCCTAAAGGTTTTTTTTTTTTTTCAAACTAGTTTGGCAGTGCACTAACAACTTTGACAACATGAAAATACATACAAAACTCTCATAAGTTGCTAATAGCCCCATTCCTCTAGCTCCCAATATATAAAAAAAGATGCTTCAACTCCTAGATGCCAACCAAAACTTTTGGATAGCAAAGGGTTGATGCCTTCCATAAGAACCACAATAAAGAGAAGGGTATTTGAAATAAATTCTTGAAGAAGCTGGCCAAAGAGCTGGTGAATTCAAAAAAAAATGAAGTATATGCATTAGGTAACCCCTACAAGGAGTTTTCCTAGTTATTGGCACAAATTTTTGGTTAAGAATCCACCAAATTTGTTTCTAAGCACTTTTTTCCTAAGGAATAATCTTCCTATTGGGTCTCAGTTTTCATCCATTTGCATTTATCAAACAGTGCCTTTTTGGTCATCCTACCCCATTTTTGTAATCATTTTCATTACCTTTTTCATTATGCCTATCATTTTCATGGTCTAATTTGGTAAAGTCAAACAAGGTAATTGTTTATATTTAAGCATGTTTCCCCTTGGTTTAGCATACATTTTGAATGTGATTTTTCTTATCTAATTATCTATGGGTTGAAATAATATTAATATGCCACTCCAGTTACTAGAAGTCATTTTATGTATTTTGGTAGTTGTGTAAGCTATTTGCACATGCTTTTAGTTATCAATTTCCATGTAGGTGATCACCAATGGCATGATCATTGGTTTAGATTTCCTCAATCTAAACAAGCACAAACAAGGTTGTGGGATTTTCTTAGTAGTTGTACATGGATTTTCTCAAATTCCACGTGGTTCTCAAGCCACAATCCCACATAACTATTTATTTTATATTGCACAAATTATTCTTGGTCACAATTTCATTCTTTTAGTCATGAAACCACAATGACTCAATGAGATCCCATGGTTATGATTTAAATCTCTTATTGTGTCCCTATTGTAGCAAAGTATCTATCTTTATAATTAAGTATGGATCCAAGAACATAGTATTAGTGGTCTAAATTTTAATGTTTGAAAACTTTTATATAAAAAATGAGGAATTGAAAGAAGAGGAGGTTAGAGACATGAGATAGATAGCAAGGATATTTTGTAAGACATATTAAGGGTCTCAACCTCATGTATAGTATTATGTAATTCTAGACCTATTAATGAAAGTAATTATTTTTTTATTATCTTTTGAACTTTTATATTCTTACAATGATCCCGGCTAGGAGAGCCCCCTCTCTTAGGATGCACTTACATAGTTATTAAGTAGGTTTATATTCAACTAGATTTCATTTTAATGAATGCATGTTTTAGATAGATTTTGTTGTGGTTATTTATTTTATTCTACTCTTTAATTATTTGATGATAAAGTGTTGAGTGGTGTTGTCATTGCTACAATAATTTTGGCCTACATTTAAATTTCAAATCCTACTCTGACTTTTCAAGTTGTCGTTTCTAGTAGTAAGAGTCATCCCATGTATATTCTCTAAGTTTTCTAGTCCCTTTTGAAAGAAAACCTAAGTGTTGTATTTTGGCATAGAAAGTATCACACATTGCAAAAGCAGGGTTCTAGTTTATTTCAAAGGGAAATTTTGGTTTTGATGAGTCATATTTATCATATAGACACTTATTAGACTCATTCCCAAAGTTTCATTCACTGTTGTACAAGTCTCATCACTGTCATCGTAATGTGTACCTTAAGTGTTGCACTTAGAGGAGTATGTTATTTTGTCGTCACAATAAGGAGACCATGATGTTTATAAGTTTTGGGTGTTCTATGTTGTGTTGTTGATTGTTCTGAGTGTGTGATCATATCCATGATCCCACAATTAACAAAATTGTGGAAACTTTCCTGCACAACCAACTTGATTCCAACTAACCGTCCTTAAATTGTGCATTGCGTAGTGGAAATCCTCAATCATGCCCCCTTGCCTCATGGAATTGTGCAATACATAGTTCATGCCTTCAAGGAATGTACATTACAAAATCATAGTGCTCAAACCTGCCCTCTTGACCTCCACAACTACACAATCATCCTCCCTATTGATGTCCTTCTGCACATTGCGGTGTGGAAAGAAGCAAGTTGTCTCCTTTGTTGGACATTGGATAAACCAACGCTCCTCGTGTGGTTCGTGACATGGGCTAATTGCCTATCATGGATCCTTATCTTTGGCGATGCGATCGTTGACTAACGCCTGTGGGATTTTGTCTAATGACAATCGTGATTCTTAATAAGTGGTATCAGAGCATAGGTCACAAGTTTGATACACACCTAACTCGCGTTGGGGGCATATTGTTCGACATTGGATAAACCAATGCTCCCCGTGTGTTTCACAACATGGACTAATCGCCTCTCGTGGATCCTAATCTCTAGCGATGTGATCGTTGACTAACACCTATGGATTTTGGTCTAACGGTAATCATGATTCCCAAAATCCTTACCTTCCTAATTGATGAAACTACGCAATCCCATGGCCTCTCACTCTCTTGAACTACACAGTGTGTAGTCTACTGTCTCAATGGGAAATCCCGCCCCACTGAGCTCCTGAATTGCATAGTCTTCCTCACTAGGATTCCAGAACTGTGCATTGCATAGTGAAAAACACTAGTCCTCCACTCTTAGCCTTTGCAAACTTGCACTATGCAATCCCTCAACTTTCCCCTCAGTCTAGTACCTAGTTCTAGCTCCATCAATGATTTTCATGAAGCATGTTAGGCTATGAGTTTTTTGGGTTGATGTCATATTGTCATGAATGATTTCTAGTTGCAGGTACTGCATCTCCACATGAAAATATTATGATTGAAGAGAAGGAGATGAAAATTATACTAGAAGACACTTATGAAGCTGCAAGGACAAGTTTATCATTGAATGAAAAGATTAAGGGATGCTAGATTGTGGCAATAGTTGAAGACCAAGATCATAGTGAATACTCCCTACCCTTAAGCCTTATGGAGGAGGAAGAAGAAGAGAATGTATAATCTTTAAAAATGACACAAATATAACAACAAAAATAGTGGCTTGACATTTCCACCTCATCATTAAGTCCATGTTATCAATGTCATGTCATGTCTTTTCAATGTGTCATGTCAAGATGTCATATGAGTCATCATATTTCCACATCATTTTTGGATGTAAGCATGCACTTTTCAATAATATGAGAAATGTAATGTAAAGTGGAAGTCCAAGAGTCACCTATATAATGTGAAAGGTAATAAGAAGTCAAAAGGTCATATGGAATTCAAAGCATCATGAAGGGAGTATAAGAGTCACAAGGGAGGTGGAGAGTCACCCCATTTGTTATATATACACCCCCATAGATCAAGCAAAGGAATTTTCACCTTGGATCCTCTAACCAGACATTAAAGATGAAGATAGTTCTTTTTAAGAGCAAGTGGTAGCTCTAACGCTCCACTATTGGATATGATGGTGTTCATTGTATCAGTGTATTTTGGAGCTTTCGCTTAATACTTGAAGCTCATTCAGCCAACACACTTTCATGCATATGTTAAAGATGTTGTAAGACTGTTCCTTAATTGTTTCCTATATATGTTGTTTTCATTTTCACTAAAGAAATTGAACTATTTTGGTAGATTTGGTTCTTATCTTGTTAAAGGTGTGTTATACTTGTTTTAAATATTGTTGATTCTATGTGAACTATTTCACAAGTTAATCAACGTTTCTTTCATATATGAAAGCGTGTGTGTTTTTATTAGATTAGTACTATTACTCTTCTCTTAAAGGCTCACTTTTATTTTTCCCTGCGGTGAAAGAACCTTGATACATTCTACAAGTGAACATTCCACAAGGAATACTCACTTGTTCATTCAAAAGTACATGTACATTACTCTCTCATGCTAACCATTATAGCCAAGGAAAATCTCTAAGAAAATGGAAATCGGGCATTATTTTCGAAAGGGATCATATACCAAATGGTGAGAAGTTTAATTGGGACATTTCATTAGGGAGACCCCCTTGCATGTTGGTGGGTTCCAACACCATCAACATTCTAGCGTTAGAAGGAGGGAAACCATCTTTTTATGGCTGATAACTCAACACGTCTTAACAAGAAAACTTTTGTGCAAGGAAGTAACGTTCCCATTTCTACTCCAAATCATACTACCAAGAGAGAGGAAACTTATCATCCTAATGTGGGACAAGATTTTGAAATTACTTACGTTCAACTCTCGACAATCTGACCCATTACTCATCAGTTTGTGAGAGGTCTTGGTTTACTCCTTGTTGTTGTTATTCTACCTCACAAACTTGTAAAGAAAGAAACAAATCCCAACAATGTATTGGTTTCTTCGGTGGAATATTTAGTTATCGCAATCCTTGAAGATTTGGTTGATTCTAGAGAATCAACAAATCAACAAGGGGAACTTCCACTTGTTGAGGAGAGTTTAGAGAGTGAAGGTGAAGACTTTCAGTTTTCTAACGAGGAACATATTGATTATAACACAGACTTCAAGGGTGAAGGAGAAGCCTCTTCAGACTCAAAAGAAGAGGAGGAGGAAGGAGAAAATACATTTCTGATTAAGACTTGTATTGGATGGCCCAAGGGCCATTAGCTCTTCCATACAATCTTCACACAATTCCAAAACATCTAAAAAAAACTACTGTCAAAGTTTGATCTTGATAAGAAGACCAAAGCAGAAGACCATATTGACAGTTTCTACATGCATTTATGAATGTTTGAGGTATGTTTTAATGACATTACTTGTGGACTCTTTCCATACACTTTAGAAGGTAGAGCACTAGTATGGTATCACAGCCTTCTGGCCAATTCAACTTATAACTGGAGGGAATTTAAGAAGTTGTTTTTGGAAAAAATTGTTGATGATAATACTCCTACATGTTATTGAAAGAGCATGGGAACCTCAAAATGGGAGGAAAATAAAGAGTTAAATATTTTAACCAAATATTTATGCATTTCTTGAACAAGTTCCCTACATATGTGTAACCACACGATGACATTACGAAATATTATTATATATCTTCTTTGACAACTAACATTTATGTCTTTGTCGAAAGAGTTGCAAAGGATACTTTGGATTTAAACTTTGTAGAACCTCTTACTTTTGACAAACATCTGAATTCTATTAGAGTCATTCAAGACACCAAAAATCCCAAAGACTCCAAGGAAACTGGTAAGAAGACCCAAGGTTCTTCCAACAAAGCTAAGGAGAAATATTCTTTCGATATGGAAAGCTTGACCAAGTCTTTGAAGTTTCTCACGAATGAGGTATAAGAATTAAAAACGAGGTCAAGTGAGGCATCCACTACTAGTAGCAAGTATTTTAAGCCACCTTTCTTTAAAAATAACAATAACTCTCAACCAACCAAATCTTCTTAAAATTATAACATAGTGTTCAATGTTGAAAGTTTGGGCATGGATAATTTTTGCACTTTTCACCATTCCCATAGTGGAATCATAATATGAACACTATGATGGCTAATGTAGTTTATACCATATTATCGAAGAACAACCTTAGCAGAGTGAAGAAGTAGATGAACCTGTCGTGATTGAAGAAAGTTCGAGTACTGGACACTTAGTGATGGGTTGAATTATGTCTAGGGATATGGAGTAAAGCTATTGGGTTATTTGGATGTTCATTGGGAAGGCAATTTAGTTGATAGGAAAAGTATTTCATGTTGTTATTTTATCTTGGGTTATGGAGTTATTTCCTGGTTCAACAGGAAACATAAATCGGTTGCATTGAGTTCTGCTAAGACAGAGTACATGGTAGCAAGTTTGGCATCATGCACAGAGATTTGGCTTTAGAAGTTACTCATTGGGATATTTGATCAGGAGTTTTAGTTGACCATGATACATTGTGACAATCATAACTACATCAGTATCTCGAAAAATCCAGCGCTTCATGACAGATCACAACATATAGACATTAGGTGTCACTCCATTTAAGATTGTGTATAGAAAGGTAGGGTGAAGTTGCAATTTGTACCTACAAATGAGCAATCTCCAAACAAACTCACCAAGGCCTTGATGAAAGGAAACATCGTATTCTTAAGGGACAAGTTGGGGGTGGTATAGAATGTCTTCCTTGCTAAGATGGATTGTTAAAAATTGTAGCCCAAATAGGTCTCTCTGCACAGGCATTTTGTTTAGGCATGCAAAAGACATATTAATAATTACTTATTTTAGTAGTTTTAATTATTCTTAAGTTTTACTTGGGAAAAGTGCATTTATTTAATTAATTAATGTAATTTTAGGCTAATTATGAAGCATGTTATTCCAATGACTCATGGTATTTGTTGGAGGAGTTAGTCGGTCTAACCGACTAGTCTGATGAAAAGAGGGCTAGTCAGCCTAGCCGACTAGCCCAAGTCAAGTCAATTGTCATGTAATGTAATGAAAGGATAACTAATGATGGATTAAGTATTATATTTGGTCAAACAGTTAGGATATCATAACTATCCCAATAGCCTATCTATATATATCAATGTGTCAGTTTTGGTTCGACTTATAAAAAATAATATATCGGTGTGCTTCCACTAGTTCTCCAATATTGTGTCTCTTATATCTTTATCTATGATTGTCGTGTATCTACTTGATGTCTTTCTACTAGAAAAATGTGTGTTATTCTCTAGATTACAACATTGATTCCATTTCAAGTAGTAAGAAATTGAGTCACATATTATGTAGTAAATGTTAACATTAAAAGAGATACAATTGTGGCAGGAGAAAAAGATCAATAATTATTTAAAGAAATAAGCACGAAGGAATTGATTATTAATCATGAAATCTAGAGCCAACTTGTTTACTGAAGTGGATGAATGATTTATATAAGGTGCCCCAATAGAAATCAAGAAATTCCTTGACCTTGTTGCCCTTAAAAAAACCTCAGAATGACATTAACACATGAGTTATGTTGAAAATATCACATGGTAGACAAAAAAATGTAGATGAGTGGCTTGATTTGATCCTCGAATATTACTGTGAAGAACAAGTCTTAGAATATTAGACCTCTATCAAATGTATCAAGACTAGATTTTACGATGACCTACATGACAATTTCTTTTGCATAATTCCTATCCTCCTACATAAGTTTCTTATTGAAAAGGGTGTAGGAAATATCGTTGAGTATTGACCCCTTCTATAGACACCAACTGACACCGATGAGAGGAAAGAAAAAAATAAGTGGTGAAAATTCCTTGACACCTAGTGTAAAGATACAAAGGAAGCATGCGACTATTTCTTAAGGAAATAATCATGGTCGATGGATACTTCCCTGCAAACCGTCATTAAGTTGGGTTTTCATGGGGGGTAACAGATCGTGAGGAATAAGGAAGGAAAAATAAAATAAAGAGAATACAATTGGAGAAGTACACATAACCTACAAATATGAAAGAAAGGAAGCCAACTACTAGGAAGTAACAACAAGAAAGCAACCGACTGAATAGCAACCAACAATATAAACAATCGGCTGAAATAAAAGAATAGCAAGGGAAAAGTGACAGTATTGACGAGAAAAAATAAGAGAGCATGAATACCAAAGAAAAAGAAAGAAGAATTGGGAGCGTGAGAGAAAATATGCGCGAGACTTCTAAGAAGAATTGAGAGGCATAGCACTGCTTGCACCAATACAAAATTATGGTCTACTCATAACTTTGAGAGAACAAGTAGACACCATGGAAATTGACGACTCTCATCCTGCAATAATAAGAACTCCAACTATAGTAATAGAAAGTCCCAATGTTCGAAAATTCCTTTAATCGCATAATTATTCATAAATACCCATAGTCTGGCATAATCAGCGTGAACAAATAAATCATCAAGAAATTGAAAATATTGACCAAAATAGATCAAACAATAATAATAATGAATTAAAACAAGCACTTCACAACTCTTGAATCTAATGATCATGCCCCTTGTCGTAGTTAACATCCATTAAGGAAGTCCAAAGTACAAAATTAGTCGATGAAGAGTTGCAATGCCGAGGAAGTCGGTTCACAAATATATAAATAGGGCATGTGAAACCAATGAATCACTATCAAAAGATATCAATGATAAAGAATAAAATAAGAATACAAAATCTAAGGACGAGCCTAGCAAAAATGACCAATTGAGTAATAGTTTAACAACTCAACCATCACTACCTCAATCAAGTAAGATGGGTATGAACCACATACCTCTATGATGGTGACGAAGACCCAAAAAAGAATTGGTTTTTTAATGGAATTTTTGGGTTGTGAACGATGTTAATGATGAAGACAAGAAAATGGAAAATTCATTACAGCTTTAAGAAAACGTTCTCTAACACAGTTCATGAATCTTATAGAGAATTAACATAAAAAAAAAAGGTGAAATTAAGACTAGTTCTCTTACATTGTTTAAAACTCAAGATGTCAAGCATTTGGTAGCTCAGAAATGAAAGGAAATCAAGGAAATACCAAACGAGTCCATACATGAATACCAAAAATGATTCAAAGATTTATTGAGTCATATTCCATATACCAATGACGAACATATTTTAGTTCAATGGTATGTGGCTAGAGTACTTCGAAAAATCCATGGACCGCTTCGAATGCATGTTACAACCCTCAAAGAAGCACTTAAATTAGCACAATGTATTGAGAAATCTTATGAAGGTCACTCAATAATTTCACCGACTGATAATAAACTTAAAGAAAAAATAGAACCATTAAAAAAATCCTTAATGCAACTGACACTTCATAAGAACCATCTATTGTGTACTAATTATCATATTGAAAGGCACACAAAAGATACTCGTAAAATTTTTACCAAGATGTTCGAAGAATACAATCCGACGTATATTGTGATATCTGCCAAGTTGCCTCAAATAATTCAACTAAAGACTGTCAATAAAACTTACGAAACTCTAAGTTGAAATGGTGTGTTATTTGTGAGGACGATGTGCATTCCATGCAGGAATTCCCACTTAATGGGAAAAATAAACCAAACCACCAGGTGATTGATCAATTTAGTGAATCACCATCTTATGATGGATGAAGACGTGGTCAAGGAGGTTACACGGGATGTAGAAATTTGAACAATATAACACTTATTCACAGAGATTACCCTGATTATACACTATTTGTGGAATGCATGCATAATACATAACCTCCTCTACCATTGATCATCAATTTGCGGAATTAAAAAAACAATCGCATGCGCACATTGAAACATCAATCACACATATCAACACAGTATGTAATGGGAAAAGCATACAGCTGAAAACCCCCAACTATCTGTATATTATAATGATAGAGAACATGTAACAATACATAGTACAATACTCCTCACAAGTACTCAGTACTATCTACACATGCTACACACAAACTAGCTCAGATATGAACAAGTCACGGGTTCAAATCTCCTCCACTGTTTGCATGCCTCTACTGCGCAATCCAAGTTGAGAATAGAAGAGATCCAAGTTCGAATCCCCTTGGCTTGTACTATGCAATCCTCATTGGCAATCTCAATCAATGATTGTGCAAATCTC